>WWET01003693.1:116596-137327 GCA_011038615.1 Limnodynastes dumerilii | reverse complement strand
GTTAGGGTAGCCTTCAGCCGGCGTAAGGAAGGGGCCATACGCCCGCACAGGAGGAATGTCCGTCAAAATCAACGCTGATACGCTGTGCTTTAGTAAGTAAAGCGCATCGGCGTAGGTCTGGATCAGGCCTGAAGAGTTTACAAAGGATCTGTACTCGGACCAGTGCTTTATAATATATTTATTAGTGACATTACACATGGTATCAAGTTTAAAGTAGGCCTTTTGCAAATGACAAAAATATATGTAAAAGGGTAGACACACTGGACCCAATCCAGATCTGAGCGTAGCTGGTGGGATGTATTTTTACGTGATTTTCAAGTGCGCATGCTCAGACACAATAGGAACACATATGGTACCTGTTCAAACCCCAGCGTAAACGGTGGGATATCTATTTGCATGCTGAAGGGCGTTCCATGTCATGTGTTAGTGGAGGGACATAATCAATGATTTAGATGGATGTGCTCCCGAAACTACACCCAATCCACATCAGATCCTTGCCAGACGTGCGCTCCAGATAAGTTTAGAAATCTGCATCTGCTAGGGGTCATGTCTAACTTATTCACATATTCTCATAGCATATGAAATCTAAAGTTTAAAAGTTCCACATACATGTCATATATCAACCCACAATGTATGGTTGGGCCGGATCCAGAACTTGATAAAAGATAGCTACTGCGCATGCGTAGTAACTATTGTACGTAATCTACGTATCGTTTCGATATGTAGATTGCGTATATGCGTTCTTTAAGCACAATCCAGGAATGACGCGTTTTGGGGAGGGAGCAGAGCCTGGCCCAACTCCAGCGTCGCTGCAGCGATTTGCATAGATGCCAACCAGACATCCTTCATGACCTTCGAAGACAAATTCGGAGATGCGGACTATGAAGTAAGTACCTGTCTTAAAATGCTGTGTAAGTGCATTTTGTTTCTGATTTTGTTTGGCATGCTTACCCATTCATCGCAAATCGCTGACACTGCCACAGACCAGCACCGGACCGGAGGTACTTGGATCAGGGAGTCTTAGAATTAGGCTGCGGGAAGGGGATTCTTAGGGTTAGGCTGCAGGGAGGAGAACATTAGGGTCAGGCTGCGGGGATATTAGTTAGGGTAATTTAAGGGGAGGGTTAGGGTAAAAATGACAAAAAGGCATGCATACTACCCATTTGCAGATCCATCTTCATTCTGGGATTTCCCAGGCACTTCAGTGTGCCTGGGTAGAAAACAGCCCTTTTGAAAACAGGCCGTTTGAGTCGGTGACCTACACCCTTTATAATGTATGTCCACATGTCATAATATGTACACTTGTCATAATTAAGTTTTCTTATGTTAAAAAATACATGCACATATTTTTAAATTTCCTATAAATTTCTATTCTAATAAAGTTATATTTTTTTGGGACAAATTTTTAAACAATAAAACAAAATAGTTAATTTATATGTTTTTGCAAATCTCATATGCAAAATATAGATAATCACAAAAGACAAGATCCAGAATTAAGTCTGATAGGTGGTTTCCAGCGGTGCGTGCTTAAGTCACCTGTCAGTTTGTACTGCGCACGTGCAGCACAAGGATCCACATCGTTGTGCAGCCTACTGGAAGTCTCTGCATGTGGTGTGGACTAGGAGTGCTAAAACCTGGCCTTCAGAATGCTGGCACTTAAATGGTAGGGTTCTGCATGCTAGTGAAGTGCAGAGGCTGTGCATTCCCCTCACACATACGGAATTTATGATTGCAGATTCAATATGATAGTCTCTATTGTGGAGACTAATGCACTTAATTCTGGATCCGGTCCAAAATTTCTAACACATTATCTAACATAACTTGTATGTCTAGTAATTTTCTTATGATGTCTTTCAAAGCATTTTTGCAATTAATTATAAAGGTCTTCTGGCTTTGGAGTATTTGTCCATATGGTAATTGGTCTGTATTTGAAAATTCCATCAATTAGGACAAAACAACACATCCTGCATGTGTTTGAACTATCATGTACCACAAAACTGTAAATGAGAATGAAGAAAGTTCAGAATATTCATATGTATAAATTATTAAACATAAAAGTTAAACACATCATTATAATACCATTTACGTAACTACAATTACATAAATATTAGACATGTTTCAATCAAGAATTCAGGAATATCGAGGAACTGAAGAAAATGACAGAATATGAAGGATACTCATCTAAATAAATTGCTTTCTACAACCCCTATTGTGATATGAGGGTTAATAATGTTGTCATCTTTTTCTAGAGTAACTTTACATCATAATTAAACTTCTGAAAAGTACATTAATATGTACATGTAACACATTAAAACACAAACTCATCTTGCTAATATTTTAAACATTACTTTATTATTATATATTGTCGACCATATGGTAATTAAACCAAAAATTCTAAATCAAAATAAAAATTTCTTATGATAACTATAAATGTCCAAAGAAATAATGCATGGGAATGCTATTATAACACTACATCTGAATGCAAACACATATCTACAAGACAGAGGCGGAACTAGGGAGCTGTGGGCCCAGGTACAAAAAATATGCTTTGGCCTTGATGATATCCCAGGTAAACCGATGGCGAGCTTCGGCAGTGTGGAGATGACTGTGGGCCCTTGTATCAGTATGGGCCCCAGTGCTGTTACACCTGGTAGTTCTGCCCCTGCTACAAGGATGATAGATTTTATACTTATAAGTGTTATGTTTAGAAAATGACTCTGTTATCTTATGACTTGCAACCACACTCATACATACACTCATAAGTAATGATGCATTTTGTAGTTTATACAGTTTGCTAATTAGCTTAATGATCAAAACACCTGAAATTTATTAAACTCACATTTATACAATCTTGCTATTTAGGTAAAAATAATTAGATTTTTTAAAACATTTGTGTTTAAAAATGCATTCTACGAAACTACATAGCTATATATTTCATATAGTCTGTAAAAAAATATAACATATCCAGTGTTAATTTATTGTGAACGTAACTTAAGTATGCGTAATAGATGTTTACACAAAAATAACATCAATAAAGTTGTGAATCATTTTAAGAGGGAGAACCTGGAGAAAAGGCACACAATAAAAATCCTGTAGGAAATGTTCACATTCATAAAAGTGCTTAATCATGGGGAAAGTTTAATTATTCACTGAGATTTAAGCTTTTCTAACAGAGGAGCTTTTTCATCATGAGCTGACCCAGCAACTCCATCTGACTGAAGTTGGGTTGTTGCTGCTTTTTGGCTGGTCTGCTAGGTTCAGCTCTTTCCCCATCTGTATCTGACATTGTTTAACTAAGCTTTTTGTTTTCTCAGTGAAGAATGGGTGTTGTTGCTGTATACACAGTTTAGTAAATATGCATTGTCATATCCTCCAACATTTTGTAATGAAAAACGGTACACTTAGGGAACATGTGTGTGGAGGGGGCATGGCTTGTCTCATGAAGGCGCTCTCCTTTGCATGCATGAAGAACCCACAGAAGAGTCTCTTGTCACTATAGCACAGGGTTGCCGACTCTCCCGGAATGTCCGGGAGACTCCCGAAATTCGGGCAGTACTCCCGGTATCCCGGGAGAGGCGGCAAATCTTCCGCAAATGACTTGAGGCCCGTGGTTTCACTGAAACCATGGCCTCAAGTCCTGCCCCCCTGCCTAGCAACACTAGTATACTAGTGTTGCTTGGCACAAGAAGGAACTTGATGACGCAATTTGCGGCATCAAGCCCCGTCCCGACCCCTATTTCAAGTAAAAACGGGTCAGTATGAGCCAGGGGGCGGAGCCTAAGGACGCGATTTGCATATCCCACGTCATTAAGCCCCGCCCCCTGCATGCGTAGCTAGCTTCTCTCCGGGATCTCCCGGAGGGAAGCTGCAAAAAGTCGGCAACCATGCTATAGCAGAGCTGCGGGAGTCTATCCCTGCACATCTACTATAGTGGTCTGATGCTGCAGAACAGGAAGGTGAGTATAGGGGGGAGGGAATTGTCGGGTAAGAATACGGTACAGGAGCTTTATTAGCCAGTACAGACTGTTAAAAAACGGTATTGTACCGGCTAAATAGGTACAGTTGGAGAGTATGTATTGTACAGAACATGACCTTTAAATATTGTCAGTTTAGGCATGTAACATGAAAGGTACATGCATGCATACATTGTGCCATCAACTAACAAAATAAAAGCTATTTATTAAATTGTATGGGGCTGACCCAGAGTCGCACTTACACCTTTTTTTAGGTGGAAGTGTAGACCTGAGCAATACCATGTTGAACTGCAAGGGGAAGTAAATTTAAATTGAGAATGCAGAATTAGAACTGATGCCTCCTCCAGAAGGAAACGCTGAGGAGACCACTTTGAAAAAAAGGAATTTAACTCCTTGAAACGCATCAGCAGGTAACCAGCCAAGTCTCCTCAGCGTTTCCTCTCTGCTCCGGACCTTCACCATATCCAGACTGTGTCCTGCCATTTCCATCCAGACGTCCGTGGGCCCTTTAACGTCTTCCGCAGCACAGCAACGATATTTACTTACCATCTAGAAGATCCACTGAGGTACTAGTGAACTTTGCTGGGGGGTGGCTCTATTCCGGAGGAGGCATCTCTCATTAGGATCCTCCAAAGGCTGTCTTATGTTTTATGTTTTTTGTGGACAGATGTGCAATATATCTTTATCTTCAGAGCTCTTCTGACACATGGTTGCTCATAGTTGTTTTAGAATATTTTAGATACAATAAATTGTGTTTTATATATAATTTTATTGATCTATGTTCTCCTTTTGGTTTTTCACATGCTAATCCTTGCGGAGGACCTGTGAACATCCGGATTCTATGTTTTTTCATCTGAGCTGATTGATACAAAGTTTTAAAGAGACAGTCCAGATTTTATTTCATTTTATTTTAGAATGAACACCTGATTTAGCCTTTTTCAGATATAAGTTTACTTAGCCACAGCGCCCTACTGAGATTTCTTTTTTTATTATCAGATAACCTAGCTCGCCACTGTTTCCGGCCGTAATTTTCTGAAAGAAAGCTACTGCACATGCGTAGTAGCTAGCGTACGTAATCAACGTATCGTATTGATGCGTAGATTGCGTATATGCGGTCTTAAAGACCACATAAACGCAATCTACGTATCGAAACTATACGTTGATTATGTACAATAGCTACTACGCATTGCTTTCAGCAAATTACAGCCGTCTGTGGAAGACAGCCGTAGTTCTGGATCCGGGCCATTGCTCTTACTTACTGACGGATAACAACATGGAAACATTGGCAAGCTAGGTTATCTGTTGAAACACATTTATATTACACCGACATTTATATTAAATTCAGACTTACACAAGCATGCATAAAAGGAGGAGTGAGGGCTGAATTAAGCCCAAAGGAGATTAAACTCCCTGGATGTGAATTTGCACAGGCTGCAGCCCACCTGTGATGTCAGGATTGTGGGTGTAGATAGGGAGGGACTGGGTCCTCCCTGTCACAGCAACAAGAAAAGATGATCATTTCCTGGTTGTAAACATTAGAAAGTGGTAGTGTTGTGGTGGTGCCAAGGTGGCACTCAATAGTGACTGTTTTGTGGAGGGCCATATAAACGGTCGCTGTCTGGTTCAGGCAGTCTTAGAGTCACTGAGTGGAGCGCTGAGGCAGTTGAGGGAACTGGTTATGATGCCATTCCTGAATTGTTATAACTGCTCCACTTGCTATGCTTTGTGGCCCCATGAAAGGTAAAAGTAAACTGGCAGTAGGCAATAGCAGGTTGGCAGTGTTGTGGTGGTGCTGAGGTGGCACTCAATGGTGACTGTGTAGGTTTTGTGGAGGGCCGTTTGAGCAGTCGCTGAGTCTTTTCTGGTTCGGGCAGTCTCAGCCGTTTTCCGGTCATTCATCGAGTGGAGTGCTAAGACTTGGGTTATAACTGCTGTACTTGCTATGCTTTTGTGACCCCCATCAAATTTAAAAGTAATTTAACAAATAGACAATTAAAATTAATTCCCCCAAAGATTTACCTTAATAAAATTCCAAATACGTTTAGTTAAATCCCAAATCTGTGTCATGTCAATTTATTTGTAGTAGTGTGTAATTAGAAGGTGGGCCTGCAGCATGGGCAAAACCATAAGCCATAGGAAATTTAGAATGTATGTGTATGCAATTGAAAAGAGTGACAATTTGACATATTTCTAATTGTTTACATTTATTTTTATAGGTAAATCACACTGCAAGACACGTTTTAAACACAATTAACATTATAAAATATAAAAAAATAAGATTCATAATGACAGCTAAAATATTACTATAACATTTTAACATTTCAGTGATGAAAATATTGAATACTTGCTACCAATACTATACTATGACGAATGTATTTGATGCGTTGGTTTACACATACAAATGCTGATAAGATACATCCATAAAGGCAAGATTGTTTCTGAACGCATTTCATTTTCTACTTTAGACATATTTGCATGTTATCCAGAAGTTTTGATAAGTTTAATAAGTAAGCTGACTTAACTTTTCAGACACAATATCTAAAGGGCCAGGATCTGGAGCAAGTGGAGCATGCTCTTACCTGACCTTAAAGCATTAGATCAGAGGATTTTATTACCCCAGTCTGGCCTAAAGTTGAGGCCTCTGCAGTGCATACCTTGTAACAGGCCACCACGGGATAAAGACAGACGGCCCTGATGGTTGACAAGGCTGCTCTGTTACACCTTCATCATTTGATGGTCGAAAGCTGCAGTTCTGTGGCTTGGAGAGGTGTGGTGACTTGCTTCACTTTAGCCAAGACACCACACAAAATGGCGGCCATACTGGAAGCGATTAAAAGGGTAACTGCAGACATTTAGCACACAGCACTCTGCAGTCTATTTCTGTGGTGACTTAATGACAGACCTGTCCTGCCAAAGTATATTGTACATAGGCTGATGCATCCAGTAGTACAGAGGAGAACAGAGTTGATCAGTTGGATTGTTTAAGACTATTTTAGCTGTGGAAATGGGTACCCCACACTTGAATAATTCAGCTTGTCACAAATCACAATAATAGCAATGCAAACTGAAAATTAATCTTGCAGCTGTAACTTCTATTGACTTAAGTTACCTGCAAAACTCCTACAGGAAATTCAAGCATTGATCTTACTGGTATGAAGATATTGCAGACTGCATTGATAAGGAAGAATGTGTATTTCATAGTTGAAGTACCTGGCAGGCTACATAGAAACATAGAACGTGATGGCAGAAAAAAGCCACATTGCCCATCCAGTTTGCCCAGTTGTTTATTTAAACTATACTGACCCTAGACCCTATGAGTGTGGGTCCCCGCTTAGTATGGCCCTAGTTCGAAACTGGCTGGGATTTCGATTGCATATGCCTCGATGAGGCATAGCAATCGATCCACGGAGCACCAAACTTTTACCATACACTTCCCGCAACCTAACACTAACCCTCCCCTAATCCTAACCATACCCTTACCCTACCCCTCCACTCTCATTACCCTAACCCTAACCATAACCTTCCCTTCCCCACAGCCTGACCCTAACCCACCATCTCCCGCAGCCTGATCCTAATTCTCCCTTCCCTGCAGCCTGACCCTAACCCTCCCTCTCCTGCAGCATAAGCCTAACCCTCCCTCCCCCCCCGCACCCTGGAGAGGTTACTCACCTTTCCCTGCGGTCGGGTGGTCCGGTGGTAGTGGCGTGGAGGCGGGCTATCGGCGGCGGCGGTATTTCCGAATTAGAATGGGTGAGTATGCCTATTGGCATACTCACCCATTCTAAAAAAAAAAATATTAAACTGTGCGGTACTCGAAATAGGGACATCCAAAAAGGAACTTTCGGATGTCCCTTTTTCGTGATGCTGGGTGGAGGACATGATGGGTGATGCTGGGTGGAGGACATGATGGGTGATGCTGGGTGCAGGACATGATGGGTGATGCTGGGTGGAGGACATGATGGGTGATGCTGGGTGGAGGACATGATGGGTGATGCTGGGTGGAGGACATGATGGGTGATGCTGGGTGGAGGACATGATGGGTGATGCTGGGTGGAGGACATGATGGGTGATGCTGGGTGGAGGACATGATGGGTGATGCTGGGTGGAGGACATGATGGGTGATGCTGGGTGGAGGACATGATGGGTGATGCTGGGTGGAGGACATGATGGGTGATGCTGGGTGCAGGACATGATGGGTGATGCTGGGTGGAGGACATGATGGGTGATGCTGGGTGGAGGACATGATGGGTGATGCTGGGTGGAGGACATGATGGGTGATGCTGGGTGGAGGACATGATGGGTGATGCTGGGTGGAGGACATGATGGGTGATGCTGGGTGGAGGACATGATGGGTGATGCTGGGTGGAGGACATGATGGGTGATGCTGGGTGGAGGACATGATGGGTGATGCTGGGTGGAGGACATGATGGGTGATGCTGGGTGCAGGACATGATGGGTGATGCTGGGTGGAGGACATGATGGGTGATGCTGGGTGGAGGACATGATGGGTGATGCTGGGTGGAGGACATGATGGGTGATGCTGGGTGGAGGACATGATGGGTGATGCTGGGTGGAGGACATGATGGGTGATGCTGGGTGGAGGACATGATGGGTGATGCTGGGTGGAGGACATGATGGGTGATGCTGGGTGGAGGACATGATGGGTGATGCTGGGTGGAGGACATGATGGGTGATGCTGGGTGCAGGACATGATGGGTGATGCTGGGTGGAGGACATGATGGGTGATGCTGGGTGGAGGACATGATGGGTGATGCTGGGTGGAGGACATGATGGGTGATGCTGGGTGGAGGACATGATGGGTGATGCTGGGTGGAGGACATGATGGGTGATGCTGGGTGGAGGACATGATGGGTGATGCTGGGTGGAGGACATGATGGGTGATGCTGGGTGGAGGACATGATGGGTGATGCTGGGTGGAGGACATGATGGGTGATGCTGGGTGCAGGACATGATGGGTGATGCTGGGTGGAGGACATGATGGGTGATGCTGGGTGGAGGACATGATGGGTGATGCTGGGTGGAGGACATGATGGGTGATGCTGGGTGGAGGACATGATGGGTGATGCTGGGTGGAGGACATGATGGGTGATGCTGGGTGGAGGACATGATGGGTGATGCTGGGTGGAGGACATGATGGGTGATGCTGGGTGGAGGACATGATGGGTGATGCTGGGTGGAGGACATGATGGGTGATGCTGGGTGCAGGACATGATGGGTGATGCTGGGTGCTGGACACTATTTGGTTCAAAATATTTTTTTTCTGTATTCTTCCTCCTAAAAACTAGGTGCGTCTTATGGTCAGGTGCGTCTTATGGTCCGAAAAATACGGTAATCTACAACAGTGGTGCTGTAATTCTAGAGACAATCTTTGATGATTCAAGTAAACTGAAAGATCCTTCCAGGACTTTTAACCCTTATCAGATTGGAGTACATCATGGACACTGTGAAACTTCCTAGTCCTATAGCCCACTGTATTTCCTGGAACGTTGGTAGCTTGATAAGGACATGATCCACAAATAGAAGTGATGGTAATAAATTGATTAATCTGCAATTTCCTTCTGCTGATAGATTTTGAACTGTTGACTTATTATTCTTTTCTGTGGGACTGATTCAGAGTTTTCACAGCTAGTCCCCTGCATATTTTTAGGATCAGACCTATTGCGCATGCGTAGTAACTTTATTTACGTAGTTAACGTAGACTATATGCGCGGAAGTGCCTTACGAATAGACCTGTGAATCGCACGTTGGACATATGGACGGATATGCAACACAAAAATACGCACGGGATAATTTTAATAAAAATGGGTGGGGGTGGTATTTAAATGAAAGAAAGTGGGCGTGACTGTCATGATTCGCACGTACGGAGGACACATACGCACGGAAATGCACTCGTAAAGTTCTGGTGGAGGCGGAAGTCACCGACAGCACAGCCGAGAGAGGGGAGTGGCGTGCTTGTGAGGGGGATTGGCCCACACCGGCCGTGCGTATAATTGCGCTCAGATCACAACACGGATCTCTGAATACGGCCCTATGTGCTTTGTCTCTTATAATTTAGGATGCAGTAAGCATCTTAATTTCTGCTCTTGGTGAGGGAAATTTAATGTAAAGTACATTCCCAGATAACTGTTGCTTGGCATACATATATCTTTTTAGCTTTTTTTCCTACTTTTCCCCCACACCTGTGTGGCTTCTTTCTGTAGGTTTATTTTTGTGTCAAATGTAGGTTTAAGGTGTAATAAGTGGTGGCATGCATAAACAACACTGGTGTCACTAAAGTTCAGCTCACTCTTACTCTAAAAATATGGGAATCACTTGGTCAAGTGCCCCTAAGACTAGCCCAAATCCACAATATACTTCCCCTTCTTGTTCCTCCCCTTGCATCCCATTACAGAGAAATGAGGCTGGACAGTCCACACCAACACCACTATCTATGGCATAAATGGCTAAAGAACTTTCTATTTTATTATTACCCAGAAGGTTACCAAGCTTCACTAGACACAACTTTTGCTAATTTTTCAGCAAGAATACATTTATAAGAACAATGGGGTAGATCCAGAAATACGTTCCCGTTCCGTTTCAGCGCGTAGCGTATTTACATGCTTGTATTACTATGCACTTCTCTTGTCACTCCCCTATCTCGGACGTAGTTTAGCCGTGTTACGCTTTCCAAACCCTGCCTTAAGCGTAACTCCTGACGGCCATATTGGCAGAATGACTTACACACCTAAGCAATCCCATACTGTACGATTTAAATGCAATCCCACTCCTACATTTTGTAACTGCATTGTACTAACAGCTATTGTAATATAGGCTTGCCCCCTCGAACGTTGTTATGCTACTGTTACGTGAAAGACCCTTACGCTCAGAGTTATGTAGCGTAACATCTGCCACGCATACAAAATAGCATACAAAGAACATACAAAATAGCGTTTTTACGTTTCCGCCAGACGTAAATATGCTTGAAAACGTTGTTCTGGATCTGCCACAATGTGCCAGCAATAATGATTATATTATACTAACATTACAAAATGACTTTACACTTATATGTAAGCAGCTAGCTAAGCACAACAAGAGTTTTATTTAATGTGCCTTGCAAAGTTATTTCATTAAAATCAATGGGCCAGATCCAGAACTACGCATTTCCGCGAGTTTACGTGCGGCGGACACGTAAATTCGCAGATTTGAACGCACTTCGCATGCGCACCACAGAAAATACGCACATTCACGTAGCGTATTTTAGAACGTATGGGTGATTCACGTATGTCACACGTAAATACTTACGTGTGGGCGTGACAAATTTACGTTAGTGAACAATACGTGGGTTTTACGTGAAGTAGGCGGGGGGTGGTATTTAAAGTGTACAGTATGGGCGTGCAAAGCTGCGTACGTTCGCGTAGTCAGTACGTCCGTTAGCGGACGTATGCTGTTACGTTAGGAAAAGTTAAGGTAGGGTTTGGGTCGCGTAATTTGACAAAATACGTCCGTGCAAGGGGTGTGCCGTGGGGAGTGTAGCAAACTTACGTGTACGAAAATACGCACCGCGAATATACGTACGCACACACGTAGTTCTGGATCTACCCCAATGTCATTATGAAAAATTGGCAGTCTCTTATATTTTAGGATCCCAAAGAGGCTAGAAGACAGCTCAAAACTATTATATTCTCACTTATGTCCCAGTCCGCTTACCTAGATCTTCCTCCCAAACCTTAGGAGTTTGGCTATTAATGAGAGAAAATGATTGGCCCTATTTAATGAAGTTAACAGTACTGAGAAATTAAATTTAGTTCACTCAATCTATTTATGAATGTTCAGGCATATAACAAAAATTGATACAAAAAAAGGAATCCCAGCACTCTTGCAATAAACCGAAAACCAATCATGACATTCTATCTTTAAAATAAAAGTCAGAAAAATGTGTTAGATACATTTGCAAATATATAATAAGCCATCAGCCACTTACAAGGCTTCTCTATTTTGGTGGTCCTAACTCTTATACTGTCAGAGACCCAACTTTGGGTTCATATATCATGTATATGTGCACGTGTAGTACATTTTTTAATTAATCTACGTATCTTTTCGTTACGTAGATTGCGTATATGCGGTCTTTAAGTAGCAAAAAACGGTAAACTAAGGACGTATATGCTATATGTCCAGTAGTGTGAATCCGGGCCATGTTAGGAATTATGGGCTTGATTCAGACTTAAGAAGGAGCTTGAAAATAAGAGAGGAATGTTACACCTGGGCAAAACCATGTTCATTTCAGGGGGAGTCAAGTTAATTGTTGATATGCAGGGATATGTCTTTGAATTGTTTACTGCATACAGATACTACCAGCCTTACTTTTATACTGTTATTTAGACTTGCACTGCTAGGAAAACACCACCTCCTAACCCTAATGCTATTTGCATCAGATGAAATATGACTCCCATGCAATCAACATGGTTTAGCCCAGGAGTAACTTTCCTCTCTTATTTTCAAGTCTAGTAATATGTTAGAAAGTAATTTATTTAAATCTTTAACGCTTCTGATGTTTTTACCATCATGGGCTATGTTGGTTAAGAAAAATATAGAACAGGATAATGCCAATAATGGATGATATTTTGGTTGTCATTTATATCATACTAGTCTAAAGCCCGTCATAAAGACGAGGAAAAACTTATGTTAGACTTGTTTTGTTTTTGTTTTAAATTTAATTCTGTGTAGAAGGTGCCGAGTGCAAAGCCAAGGTGTATGTGGCGATTATTTCAGCACTGTAAAGTTGGTTAAATATGATGTAAACTAATATGAGGTATTGTTCTATTCAGCACCTTTTTGTCACAACCAACATAGCAAGGGACCCACCGCCGCCATCTTGGATGTGGCAGGAAGCTGGGGAATAGATCAATACCACATTTTAGTTAATATTGATGACAGGCAACTGTGTGTGTATTGGGGGTGTTATTATGGGGGCAGTGGGATGTAGGACTTGGGTGGAGGCAGGAGTTGGGGCAGTTAGTGGGGTGCAGGGTGTGAGTGAGGGTGGGGGTTGGGGGCTGGATCTGAGTGAGAATAATGGTTGGAATCATTATGTGGGATGCAGGGGCAGTAAGTGGGGTGCAGGGTTCAGGTAGGGGCAGTGGTTGGGTGGCAGTTAGTGGTAAAAGGGTCTGAGTGAGGGCAGGGCTTGGGGGCAGTTACTGGGGTGCAGGGCTCAGGTGGGGGCTGTTAGTGGGGTGTAGGGCTTAGGTGGAGACAGGAGTTGGGGGAGTTAGTAAGGCAGTTAGTGGGGTGCAGGGTTTGGGTGGTGGAAAGGATTGGGGGTAGTTAGTGCGCTGCAGGGTGTAAGTGAGGGCGGGGTTGGGGACAATTAGTGGGGTGCAGGGTTTGGGGGCAGTTAGGGGGGGTGCAGGGTCTGAGTGAGGGCAGGGGTTGATGGCTGAATCTGAGTGAGAATGATGGTTGGGGTCATTATGTGGGGTGCTGGGGTTTGGGGCAGTTAGTGGGGTGCAGGGTTCAGGTAGGGGCAGTGGTTGAATGGCAGTTAGTGGGGTGCAGAGCTTGGGTGGCAGCAGGGGTTGGGTGCTGTTAGTGTAGTGCAGGGTCTGGGTCACCAAAGACACTCCTCTGTCACAACGGAAGCACGCCAAGCCATCCCCCCTGCATCTCTGCTCACCTGGTGGCCTCCGCAATGAGCCATCTTCTTCAACATTGCAGCGGGAGGCGGCATGTCTCCAGCCTCCCCAGTATATACTTTACTTACCTTTGATGTGCTGCCTGCTGCTGTCCTCCCTGGCTTGTGCTCTATTTTCCACTTTTATGCTGGCAAGACCTAATGTAACTTCAGCATAATTTGCATAAAGCAATCTGGTTCCTGCTATGTTCCGCTGCAATAGTTATACAGGACAGTTAAAAAAGTTGATTGCTTTCAGCTGTTCTAGTGTGACGGCAGGGCATCTTGCTAGTCCTGCATATAACCCAGTGGTCCACTTGACCTGATCAAGTCCAGTCCAGTCCTGCTTGTCAAGTCCAGATCCATTCCTGGTTAAGTCCAGGTTAAGTCAAGTCTTTTCCGTTCCAGTTCTGGCACAGGCCAGATTAAGTCAAGTTTGTTCAGTTCCAGTCCTAATCCAGTCCAGGTCAAGACAAGCCAAAATAAATAAACTAAGAGCGCCTCTAAAGCTAATCAAAAACTCACCATCTATCCAATAACATTAATAGATATTTATTAAATAGTTAAATTCATTTAAGAGAAAAAGAAGACTCTGAACTTGCAAGCTCTATAATGAACGAACGTTGCAAATTGGCAGACCCAGCTGTTAATAATGATAACCGTTATCCTGTCTTGGAACATAAAAAAATAAACTGTGAGATGTGTTGATCATTTCTGTCTGAAGAAACCGCCAATGGGCAGAGAAATACATCTGGGTGCAATCTTACACAGTGGACTCCTAAACCGTTTGCATCCTTCATTCCCCTAAAATCTCTTTGTGCTTTCCTTTATAGCGAAACTTCACTAAGGAAGCAGAGTTGGGGACAGCAGTACTGCTGCTAGCCACCTGTATTGGCAGGATTCCTTGCTTGTTCCACATAAGATCAGTCTGACACACGAACTGTAAGTAGCTTTAAACGAAGACCGTGAGGAGTGCCTTGCCGAAGGACAGCCGGCTCGGATGCTGTGCGCCTACTAACTTCCTAAGCACTGCATCAGATAGAGGCGGTTGTAACTGTCTGGACATTTATCTCCATTAGGAGGATTATACAGGTCTAATCCATTTTAGTAGTGTGTATTTCGCTAGATAGAGCACCTTGCTGTCTTCATTGGGATTATAGACTGATTGAACTTCCAGAGATGTATTACGTGGCTTATTGAATACACCAATAAGGTCTATTTATATGTGTCTATTCTACTGAGTGTTTTTATTGATATTTTATGAATGTATGGTTTTTATTATAGTCACATAAAATTAGAAGAGCATATGTCCAGACCGGCCAGCCAGCTTCTACTTACCCTTTGTGAGTTATATTTTAACTAATTTAATGAATTTAACAATTTTATAAATATCTATTAATGTTAATGGATAGGTGGTGCATTTTTTGGGGGATTTAAAGGCGCTCTTAGTTTATTTATTTTGGATTCTTTGTGATATGTCAGTGAATTTAGCCGTTATTTAGAGCAGCCCTGATCTAGCATCTCTAATTTTGAAACCAGCCTTTTAACTGTTGTTGCGTGCACCATTGTTTGTGGCTGGGAGAGCCACGAACACAAAACAAACTGTCAAGACAAACCAAGTCTGTTCAGTTCCAGTCCTTGTCCAGTCCAAGTCAAGCCAAGTCCAGTCTAAATATATTTACACATTGTAGCTACCCCTACTCGCTTATGAGAAAGTCCTAGAAAGCCTTCTAGTTTCAAATACACCACCACTTTACATCCCAGAGAACCCAGAGCGGATACCCAAACCCATTTCCCCATTTATCCATATTGAAACTAGTACCAAGATCAGACTGTGCTAACTGCACTTTAGATTTAACATGCTCTCTTCCCACCTACAGACTTAAGTCTGGAATACAGAGGTTCCGAAGGTGGTTGTAGCACACCTCGAATTCTGGAGCAATGTTTAAGCTGAATATACTTATAGAGATCTGAAGGGTATTGTAGCTTACATTCTCTAGTTTGTAATAGGAAAGTGAGAGCTAGAATCTGATTGGTTGCTATGGGCACTTTTCCAAACCCGCAGCTTAGTAAATCTGGCCCATAAACTGTTGTGATATTGGGCCTGATCCAGACCTACGCCGATGCGCTGTGCTTACTAAAGCACAGTGTATCGGCGTTCACTTCCCCCGGCACTCCCCCTGTATAACTATATGCACACACAAGCATCTGTTCATAAATGTGTTTACTATGTGTAAATGTGTAACTACACTAACCTTGCACTGAACTCACTGCTGTATATGCAAGGGCGCCTAGTTCGCCCTTATTTAACTACCTCCCCCCGCCCACCTACACTAACCTGAACGTAGGGACGCTGGAGGAAGTCCCCTCCAGCGTCCCTACAGCGCTGCTACGGACGCCCGATCCACGATTGGGCATTGCCGTAGCAACGCCGGGCAACATCTGCCCGGCACATACGCAGATCGGCTGAAAAGTTATTCTGGATAAGGCCCATTGTGCAGTCACTACTGATAAATTAACTCTAGTAGGCCTATTTGTTACCTTATTATATGTGGGGAAAGCAAGTTAAGGCATTAGAGGAAAAGTGTGTAATTAGCATAGAGTTAGAAAAGTAAGAAACCTTGAGAAAGATAAACAGAGAATTTGTATGCCCTTTTCTCTCTGACATATTGAAACACATAGTGTAAAAATAAGTTACCTGGTTGTGTTTGATATCATCAGCTGGTGTGCCAAATGAATTCCTATATATGGTTGAGGATCCAGTGTTTTGAGCTATGGTAAGAGTGGAAAGCACATAACTTAGAAGAAAATAATTCAGTAATAGAAAATACATTTCAGAATATATATTTTCCCTAAAGGGTGGATACATCTGGAACAATTTTTTATTTGCTCACTTATAACATTGACAAAACTGAGGGCAGATGTAATCTAAGTAATGACTTTTCTTAATGTTAATTTATTTGCACCTAACTGACCCATGATGTAAATAATAATTGATATTATTGATATTATTAAATACTGTAGTATTGATTTACAAAGCAGTTTCAAGACCCCCCCCCCCCCACACACACACACAGAAAACTGCCATAAAATCATGTTTAATGAATGTTTTAAAAGAAGAAAAAATTATTAATGGTGTCAAACTATGCACTTTTGGTTGGATCCAGAAAGCGTGTGGGGGTCTGAAATTACGCAAGGAATAGGGGAGTGCACACCACTGTCATTCTCCTCTTTCGGAAGGAGTTCTGGACAGTTACGTATCCAGTACTCTTTCTTAACTTTGGACGCCGATCCATGTGTAAGTGCTGTTCCCTGTGCCAGTCCTTCATTTGCATGTCTATTCCTCCCTGTATAGGGGGATTCGGCATGTGAAAGTGAAGGGCCGGCCCATTCATCAGAACATACGTTAAAAGTTGCGCTTGTGTAACATCTGGCATGTGCATGAGCCAATGTTACTTGTCAGAAGACTTATGCCAAAGTCATTTGCGTAAGTCCCTTGACTTTATTAGTTCTTTATTAGTTTTTATAGTAACAGAGACAAGGCCCAGTCCAAACTCTGTAAATAATAGCATCCCGACCACTGCATCTAGCATAGGATCGGGGTGCTGTATGTCCTATGTTGGCCAGCCACACACAGTTCGCAGTGGAGAGGGGGTGTTTGTAGCCATGGCATCCACACACAATCACAGATGCAGGCTGTGCTTTGACTGGATGCTAAGCTACAGCACAGTCTGTTCCTGCATTGTGTGAATAGTGCCACATAGTGTCTTGCAAAATTACATTAATCTCGCAAGGCACTTAAGGGCTGAGGCTGCATTGATTAAAAACAGTATATAATGAGAGCAGATAGAGAAAATCTTGAGGAAGTAAGTACTGAGTGGGGATGAGTTTATGTATATACTGTCTATGTACATATGTCTTGTACTGCTGTTCTGTAATTTGGCATTCAATTTTAGTTTCTTGTTACTATTAATGTAAAACATCACTGTAGCCTAAGAAAGCCCTCCCTGATGCTGACGTGACCTACCACGTCATTGTGTTTCTTGCAAACTGGGCATGCCACAGAGGAGTATACACCACACTGAGGAAGCAGAAGGACACAGGTAAGAAATGTTTATATGAATTGTAGTGCCTACAGAAGGGTCAAAAAAGAGACTGGATAGACACCAAAGGAAGGGGCAGAAACACTGGATGTACGCTATAGGATGTAATATTAAAATTAAACATAATTATATTTTTACAACCTGTGTGTGTTTCATTGGTAAGGGGGAGGGCAATACATTAGTTTTACCTATTATTAATAATTGTATAGATACCTTCATTAGTTTTAATAGCCAACAGTATTTTTATCCAGTATTTATTTTACACACAGTAATATCAGCCATTATTATTATTATTATTATTATTATTATTATTATTATTATTAATAGTGGGGAAATCTGATGTCATTCTTAATACTGTTTATCATTTTTAATAATTGGTAAAACTACTTGCAGGAATTCCTACTCTTTTTTTCTGGGGCTCAGCACAAAACAGGAACAATTGTGTGAACACCAGGCTTGGCGCACCCAGGTCGTGTGCTGAAAGAACCAATCTCTCAGACAAGGAGCATTTGCTGCCACATATCTAAACTGGCAATCACTATATTTGTTCTGTGAGCAGATATAAATATGAATATTTGTTGTTTGAGAAAACAATTGAGGTAAAAATAGCTATGACTTAAGTTCAAAGTGTATTGCTATGAAAGTACTTCTAAATGCATCTCCAGTCTAATCTCTACATATAAACAACAATATTTCAGATATAAGATCCTGTTGAGAATGATAGTGATAGTGATATGAAAAGAATTCGTTTTTTGGTTGAATGTTATGTAGAGCCCTGTCTCCAGAATCCTGGACATCTGAAATTCACCACCAATGGCAGGCAACTGCATCATCCTTCAGTTATATTACCCAACATGCCGAATAAAGGTGCAATCAATCCCAGAGGGTTACTACTGAGTAAGCAGATAATTAGGGACTTATCAAGGTACAACAATACAACAGTACTTGTAGGTATAACAATTAAGAAGTTTGGGCTGTACATTTTACCATATACATGGAGGTTTGTAAGTCCATATAAAAGGGGGGAGTGCACACCCCTGTCACTACCGTTTCTCGTGCAGTTCTAGACAGTTACGTGTCCAGAATCCTACCTTGACTTCTTCACACAGATCTACGTCCATTCATGCCCACAGCACTTCATTAACATGCCTATATCTGCCTCTCTTGTGAGGCCTCGGCATGCGGAGATGAAGTGCCATCCCCTCCCCCCTCATATAGATCTCCTTGTGTATGGAACTCTATATGCTAGGAGATCTGTTGCTTAACATATTAGTGAATTTAGCTTGTGTAAGTCCCCTAATGTTCCTAAATCAGGATTAGGTTCTTTGGGCCTGATCCAGACCTACACCGATACGCTGTGCTTAGTAAAGCACAGTGTATCAGCGTGCACTCTGCCTGACACTCCCCCTGTGCGAGCGTATTTAGGCCGGCTACCCTAACTTCAGCCAGCCTAAACATGGGAAAATACGTTCACACAGGAGCGTATGCCCGCTAACCCCTCCCTCATTAAACCAACTCCCCCCCCACCCACCTACACTAACCTGAACGAAGTAACGCTGGGGGATGCCCTCTCCAGCGTTACTACGGCGCTGCTACGGACGCCCGATCATCTGCCCGGCGCATGCGCACATTGGCTTTTAAGCGTAGGTCTGGATCAGGCTTTTAGGACCGTATCCAGAGATAAGAGAGACTTAGGTGTGTGCTGACCCACACCTAACTCTCCTGATAAAAACCAGAATAATAACAAGAGACATTATAATCCTTATAAATAGGAAAGAAAGATACAAACTATGGAAGAATCATATTTAATTCAGTGTCTTAGGACCGTATTCAGAGATAAGATAGAGTTAGGTGCGTGCCTACCCGCACCTAACTTTTCTGTCCAACCGCCAAACCCGCCGCCCCCCAGTTTTAGGTGTCTAATGGCACTTAAGAGTGCCATAGATTACCTTAAATTACTTTGTGTATTTTCCTTCTCATGAAGTAAAATATGCACGGAGAATGCCTCCCCACATCCTCCTCGGCTAATCTGCATCTCTCCCCCCACCCACATCTACCTTAACACTCCCTGAGGTGCCACTGGTACACTCCCTTCCTTCTAACATACTACGTGCCGCCTTTAAAGACTGCACATACTCAATATACATAACTAAGTAGTACATAGATTGCATAAAAAGCTGAATTTTCTTAAGTGTGAATCCGGTCCTTAGAAATTATAAAGTCAATTACTTGAGAGAAAACTACAACAACTGCATAAGGACATAACAATACACACTGCTTGGTTCATCTCACAGGCCCTGTTAGTCTGACTTGGAGGTTGTACTTAATGAGAACACACATCTACCTGAAAGACTTTTCAAGTTTCCCACTGTTTTCTCTTTGTGGAAACCATATCTGTTTTCCCCTTACTGTGTAAAAAAATATTATTGTTCATTATTTTACAAACCACAGTGATCAGATCGTTCAATTATTTATTTCTACCTTAACAAATGTGTTACAATAAAAAGACAGCTCTCAAATAACATATTGCAGTTGAAAATATAACAGTATAAATATTGTGTAATGCAAGCATATCAAAATAATCAACTTAAGGGTTGGGCAACTAACTAATCTGGCTTATTTTTGTACAGTGCTATAATTGTCCAAATATTAAAAATCTAGGCCAAATCCCTACTTCATGCTAATAGCAAGAGGGGTGTGGGTCGCCACTGAGAACCCTATTTTGAAAGGGCCGTTCTCTCCCAGAAATCGAGGCCGAGAGCAGAACACGGTGCTCCAAGTGATAAGTGTTTAATTTAACACCAATCCTTTACCTAATCCTTACCCTTATCCTACACTTCCATGACCCTAACCCTCCCTTCCTCGCAGCCTGACCCTAAGACTCCCTGCAGCCTAAGTTTAAGACTTACCCCTCCTTCCATGACCCTAACCCTCTCCTTTCAATTTTACAAACAATTCTATTTGACCATGCTCCCTCTTTTCCC
>WWET01003693.1:95683-109526 GCA_011038615.1 Limnodynastes dumerilii | reverse complement strand
ATATATATTTGTCTGGAATAGTTTCTGACAGGGGGTTCTGTCTCAGAATGGCTGTTTTAGAGACTTGGGGACCCCTGCCAAGGGTGAGCTCTTAATTAAAAAATCCGGACCTCTATGTGACATTTTCAGGAACAGGGCGAACATGCAATTTGGCAGATATATAAAAAAACATAGGGCTGGATTCACAGCACCGGACGTATTGCACATACGTCCTTAAATTACTGATAATAGCTACTACGCATGCGTAGAAACTATTTTATGTAATCTACGTATCGTTTCATTACCTAGATTGTGTATATGCGGTCTTTAAGACCGCATATACGCAATCTACGTAACGAAGCAATACCTAGATTACGTAAAATAGTTACTACGTATGCGTAATAGATATTTTCGGTAATTTAAGGACGTATGTGCAATACGTCCAGTGCTGTGAATCCAGCCCATATTCCATAGTAACGTGTTTTTATATGCACATGTTTATTTAATTACATCCATTCTTTTTGGTACCCTAAAAATAAAGTTACCTGATCTATTATTAGGAGACATGCGAACTGGAGATATGGATGGAGTCCGTGAGGAAGAGTAAGGTCTTTGTCGATCTTTTTCAATGGTTGATGATGAGGCTACAAAATGATACTGTGACCATCCATCCTAAAAGATAAAATATGTCATAAGTAATACTTAAACTCTATGCTATACATAATTAGAAATATCATGCATTCCATCTAAATTAGTGTAAAAGATAAATACCTATTCATAATCATTGGACATAAATTAAAAATAAAATCTAAATCCTGGAAACAAACAGAGCTTGGTCATTAAATTATCACAATTCTATCCCATTTTTTTTTATTGCTTCTTACTGATAGTTTTTATCCTCAACCGCTTAACCCTGGCTACCCTTTTTCATCAATGATCAGAGTTTCATCTGATCAGATGTAAATAAAACCTGCATTGATAAAGGTGGTTAACCATTTTTTAGATCAAGGGTACAAGCAATAACAAGCTGATGGGGTGATGACATGTTGTGTCTCACATGATTGTAAGTCTACTGTCAAAATGGGAGAGGATAGACTCTTAGGATAGTATTTTCCACAACAAAACTGATAAAATACAGTATCTGCAAACAGCAATCATGTGCCTCCGGCATATTTTGTCCATAGACACTTAGACTTGCAATTTGCTGTAGAGTGGGATGCATAAATCCAGAACAAAATTTTTGAAATACAATCAGCCGAAAGTTCATTTGTCTCTATTTCAAAAGTATTACTAATTAGAAACTTTTACTAATGAATGGATAAGTATGCCTTATTATTTTCCCATTATACTTACCCATTCATTAATTCAGAAACCGCCGTCACAGACCCGTTGCACAATGACAGACCCACTGCACTGGATCGGACATGTGAGTATTTCAGGGAATTCTATGGGGAGTCTTAGGGTCAGTCTGCAGGAAGAGAGTTTTAGGGTCAGGCTGCGGGGAAGGGAGTCTAAGGGTCAGGCTGTGGGGAAAGAAGTCTTAGGGTCAGCCTGTGGGGAATGAGAGGGTTGGGTGAAAATTAGGATAAGGTTTGGGATAGGAAAAATACTCACCTCTCGCCGCTGCTGATTCGTCTTCGGGATCTTTGATTACTTGTCCTTGGTGGATCAAAAGCAATCGATACCAAAGCTAATTCAAAATTGACTGTTATAAAACAATAAAGAACTTTTCTCGCCGCTGACCCACACCCCTCCCAGACACACCTGGTTAATATTGGGAAAATTTTGTGAATGTGACAGTAAATATGTTTCATATACAATAGTTTGTCCCTATATAGGTAAGAACATGCTTGAGTAGTATATTGCTTTGTGCTGTTACTGTGATGGATTCTAAAACTCCAAAGTAGCACATCATTTTGTGAATTGAAAACATATTTTATGGGACATGAAATGATTGCCTGTTACATTGTCATGCTCATATTACATTTTTGCGCAGAGTGGGCAAAGAGACCTACTATTACTAAAGATGAAAGCAGCACTTATTTACGCATATAAGTCTATAGCACCACAAGGACTCAATGAGCAATTCCAACTATCATGTTTTCTTTAGTTTGCATCTGTTTTTGTCAGTGTTCACAACCACCTTTATAACTTGTTTAAAGAAGACTATTGATTTTGTCCTCTTCTAACTGTAGTGATCTATTTCGTTCTGCTCTGAGGCCACTACTAATTTTTTTTTGTATTTTAAATGTATATATCATAATACCTGACATTCATGGCTTTATGGGGTGTATATACCTTTGCATATTATGTTTTACTATACACTTTTGTTACCATGGTAATATAAGGACATGGTGAGTTGAGGCTGGATCAAGAATTAAGAATTTACTCTAATTTACATACGTTCTGTAAATAGGTCAGCTATGAATTGGTATGGCGTACCAATTTCTCCACAACAGATTGCTGTCCCGTGCATAATTCACCCTCCACACGGAGGGCTGGCCTATTCACGATGCATACGAGATATGCAAGATGGGTAGGCATAGGCATTTAAATTGTACAGTGAGGGTTTGGCTAAGCCATACATACAAGTTGGTATTACGCACACACAAAGATGCATTTGGAATACTTAAGGCAGGGTCCAGGACTGGACAGTGTGCAGCAGACAGATGATGGATATTGGTTCTTTTTACTATACAAGATTTAGTCGTTTCTTTTTGGCATCCATCCTTTGAGGATGCATAAGCTGCACTGAAACAGCTGTTGTAGACACCTATTTTTTTAATTATTATTTCTCCACAATCAGTTCAGAGAAAAGAGCACACAACACTTTAAGTTAATAGATGTTCAAATATGGGTTCCAGACCCAAAAAGAATACATAGAAAAATCTAGGGAACGTAGCTTTGGATCTACCCCATGGTGCATTGAAGTTTACTGCATGTGAAGCTGCATAGTTACACTCCATCAGAGGCGTAACTAACGTGGGTTTTGTAGGGGGGCACCATCGATGCCATCAGGGTATGAGTCCTACAACACACGCTTAGTCACCCACCTGTCCTCCTGTCCCGCGCTGTCTGAAGATGGAGGCGCTGGCTGCAGAGCTCTTCAGTGTGACTCTGGTGCGACTTCAGGTCACGTCAGCGTCATGCAGAGCAGAGAGGGGCTGGCGCCGAAGAGTTAGTTTGGGAGACATGAGGGGGATTATATGGAGGCTGGTGAGACATGAGAGGGATTATTTTAAGGCTGAGGGGAGACATGAGGGAGATTATTTTGAGGCTGAGGGGAGACATGAGGGGGATTATTTGGAGGCTGAAGAGAGATGAGGGGGGTTATTTGGAGGCTGAAGAGAGAGATGAGGGGGATTATTTGGAGGCTGGGGAGACATGAGGGGGATTATTTGGAGGCTGAAGAGAGATGAGGGGGGTTATTTGGAGGCTGAAGAGAGAGATGAGGGGGATTATTTGGAGGCTGGGGAGACATGAGGGGGATTATTTGGAGGCTGAAGAGAGATGAGGGGGGTTATTTGGAGGCTGAAGACAGACATAAAGGGGATTATTTGGAGGCTGGGGAGACATGAGGGGGATTATTTGGAGGCTGAAGAGACATGAGGGGGATTATTTGGAAGCTGGGGAAACATGAGGGGATTATTTGGAAGTTTGGGAGACATGAGGGGGATTATATGGAGGCTGGTGAGACATGAGAGGGATTATTTTAAGGCTGAGGGGAGACATGAGGGAGATTATTTTGAGGCTGAGGGGAGACATGAGGGGGATTATTTGGAGGCTGAAGAGAGATGAGGGGGGTTATTTGGAGGCTGAAGAGAGAGATGAGGGGGATTATTTGGAGGCTGGGGAGACATGAGGGGGATTATTTGGAGGCTAAAGAGACATGAGGGGGATTATTTGGAAGTTGAAGAGACATGATGGGGTTATTGGGAGCTGGAGAGACATGGTGGGAATTACTGGAAGATGGGGAGACATGAGGGAGTTATTAGAAACCTTGTGACAACACATGGAGTATGTATTGAAAGGCCTAGGTAATAATTTCTATGGACACTGACAACATGGCTCTTGTGTACCAGCTGTTTTCTTGGGTTGCCTTGATTGCTGATGCCGTTTGGCCGTCACTTTGTGATATCGATGGGCTTCCGACCGGCAGTTGTGATGCGGACATGTTCCATTGGAAACTTTATTGCCAGCGGCATGGTAAGTATAACTTTAAGCCTCGGCTTCCTTTGTATTGTGGTTTTAAATATGTTTTCTGCTCTTTATGACACAAGGAGGCTATTGTGGTTAAAATAATGTTGAATTTGACACTCAGATTATATTGATCCCAACAGTAGGATAGTTGTAGTAGATATAGCTACGATTTGTATCAAAACTTCAAAATATGTGCAAAGACATCACTAAATGCAAATGTAATGCAGATAATTAATATAAAAAAAAACAGAATGATGACTATTTAGTTCTGGCATGGATCAGTGTATACTGTACTTTACCACACACAGGCCAGCTTACACATTAGAGGACCATAAAACGTGCATGTCAGAAAGGGGGTACTACTGGTGAGGGGCTGGTGGCACATGATAGAAGTACTGGGGGGCTAGGAAGACATGATGGGGGGACTGGAGAGACATGAATACTGGTAAGTTGGAGATGAAGTGGAGTAGGAGCTGATGAAAGGGATTTAGAAATGATAAAGGGAATGTGGCACTGGAATACATCTAATATGTGTGTATACATGTGTGTATATATATATATATATATATGCACAGCTGTGCCCCCAGTTGTTTGACCACGCCCCCAGTTGTTTGACCATGCCCCCAGTGAGTTGACCATGCTTTGAACTTTGTCGCTATATATATATATCAATAAAAAATTAACCAGAGGGGGCACATTTTTGGTATTTGCCCCGGGTTCCATTTACCCTAGTTACACCTCTGCACTCCATTCAGAGTGCCTTTACTGACCCCTGTCTACTGCTGAGGCTCCTATAATTGACATTGTCATCAGAACTGGTACAAAGTGGTCTAATGACTTATTTTTACTTTTACATCAGTAAGGTAAACTGGAAAATTGATGCTCTGGGTAATGTTCTGCTTGGAAACCTTTAGAGCTGGCAGTTATGTGGATGTTACTTCGACATGTACCACGTACCTAAACATTGTTGCAAACCAAGTACACCCCTTTGAACTTCATGTAGGCGTTCTTAGGAAATAAGATGTATTTTACCCTCTCCCACCTCACCCCGAATCCAACACCATTGGGTTGATACTAAGCCCACAAACCACTTAACTGAAGCAGTGTGGTTATCAGTGTGATAATCCCAGACAAGTGCCTGCAACTTTCAGCTCCCTGTCATGATTATTTCTTTTTAAAGTTTTATTTTTAAGACTACTTTTCTTTACATATGTTAATGAGATTACTTGCTGTTTTTAAAAGTATCTTTGAATCATAACCAATTTGAAGAACCTAAACGTACGGCCAATTCACAGCTAATTAAGTCCACATGTACCTAAATATACGCAGCAAAGACTTACATCCCTATGTAGCACTCCTGGCACAGGGGGAGTGGTTAAACGGGTACTTTAGTTTCTCTGAATCAGTATTGTGGATTATTCACATGGGTATATTTAGGTAAATTCACAATTTTATTCTTAACTGATAATCAGGGCCAAGGACAGTAGATCACCAGTACAATACAATGTTACAAGGAAATATTTGTGTTTGTTTTTTTCTTTTACTGAATGCAGGAGTACCAAAGTAAAAGATAGATGGGATATCCACCACTAAGTTATTTAAAATGTGGAACGGTATGCAGGAGAGGCTGTGTTAGTTCTGTGATGCATGACACTGAAAAGAGGAGGGATGTTGGTTCAGCCCCTCCAAACATATATCTAAGAGTGATGTAAAAGACAAAATGCAGGACTATTATCCAAATGTAAGACAAAGAAATACCACAGCGCTAAAGTGAAAAATGGTGGATAAATGTCACCAATTTAAAAATGAATAATCGAGCAGCAGAAATAAAATAATAGAATTTATTAACTAACAAGTATAAAATATAAAACAATGGACCACAACATTCATAGACAATTACATAGTGTGACTAGCATGACTAATAATTATTAAGCATTTCAAAGACCATGTGGGCTGGGTATTGAGTATAATCCAAACTGAAAAGTGTTTACCACAAGATGATAAATATAGTGCTGTCTCCAGGGGAATATAAATTTCCGATTGTAAATACATAACTCCACTCTCGTTTTTAGACTCAGTCTCTAAATAGAGATCATAATTTGTCCAAGAACAAACAGGGAGATTCCAAATCCCAAATGCTAGATAATTGATATAGTGGTGGATTGGAGAGAAATCCGTTAAGGAGACAAGATGCAGTGTCCAAGACACGCTGCCGCGTGTAATGCCAAAGTACTCACAACTTCTCAGCTTCACGGTGTATAAGTTACTTGCAGGCCAGGGATGGAATATCTCCTTCCAAGGAGCGGCAATGGTAAATGAACGCACCGGAGGCCACCCGTGGTTCACGCTCCTGGAACCGAAGATCGCTTGCACAGATTTAGGAGAAGTCAGCTGTTTGGGTCACACGTCACAAATGGGTATTCTCGCTGACACATTTCGTCCTAGCCAAGTACTTTCTCAAAGCGATGTAGCTCCAGTGCGTTCATCTACCATCGCCACTCCTTGGAAGGAGATTTTCCATCCCTGGACCTCAAGTAACTTATACACCTTATACACCACTGTGGTATTTCTTTGTCTTGTTTTTATATTTTGTATGGGAAAGTAGGTAGGACTCTCCCTACCAACAGTTGCTTATTTGTACACCTAAAACACCCCTGGTGTACTTAGTGCAAAGAATACAATTTACTTGACTCCCCCTAAAATCAACATAGTTTTGCCCAGGAGTAACTTCCCTCTCTTATTTTCAATCTCTGAATCTGGTCCAATATAATTGGAATGTACATCCTAATGTGGCAATCCATAGATACCTTGTCTGAGACTCATACTTTCAGGTGTTCTGTAAGGGCTTTTACAATATCTGCAGTGAAAAGGCAGTCAAAGGGAATGCCAATTGAGATTGAGTTACATTCCTCCCTAGCACATCTTGTAAACATAAAACAATACTGAATACATGATGCACATATAGAAATCACTCAAACAATCAAATCACTAATGGAATGCCCTTGTAAGGAAACTAGACCAGTGGCACACTCAGGGGTGTTTCTGGTTGCCCAAAAACACCACCACATTGAACATTTTAAAAAAATTGAAAAAATTAGCAAAAATCAGAAAACATTTTTGGAAAAGGGGAGTGGCTTTGTGGGTGCCATGAAAGGAACGTGGCTTCACAGCCATGTGGGGCAGACTGACATAGAAGAAGATGGTAGTTGCCTGTGCTGCAATAGGGAAGCAGGTGGGGTATGGTGACAGGGTCACAACACATTCAACAGTGCTTATGCACTGACAAGCTCTGGTCCATTGCATAATGTACTCCACTATTGCTATTAGATGTGTTCCTTCAAAATAAAACTACTATTATAATGTGTGAAAGAAGTAAGTTATAAATCACCTAAAAAAAATATCAAAAACAGGACTTGTTACAGCCAATAACCATTGCAATTACTTAAGGTAGAATTTTTATTATAGTCAAATCTACATTATAAACTTTCTGCTTCCACAGAAAGCAGTAATTTAAATTACTATTTACATTTTTGTCCCCTGCAGCATGACAATGGGGGCGGGGCAGAAGCAGAGCTTGGACGGGATGGAGCAGAGCTTATTTGTCCCAATTTCGAAATTCCACATGTATTACACGCATTGGAAACCCTCCTTTCAAAATCCTGCATTTGCCACTGTAGACAGTTCCTACAGACTGAAACAGAATGAGATTAATTTGTGTAAGCCCCCACACCATCCCCCCCCCCTCCCGTGTATAACTGGAGTTAAGCCTCCTTACTACCCCTCTTCCCTTAGCTTAGCTTAAGTTTTTCAGAATCTTGAAAAAACAATACAATCTTGGGATGTGTTACGATCTAATCAGCCCCTTATGACCTGTCTTCTCCACTAGAGGCCTCCCGTGCTCTCTCTCCAGCTTTATTGCAGTTTTGGATTCCACCTAAGAGACCGCTGTTCTAGTCTGTGTCTGAATCAGGCGATTCACTATAATTACCTGAAATCTCCAACACCTGCAATGCCTACATGTAAATTAGTCTCTCCTTCCAAACAGTGCTGGTTCATTGAAGTTATCTACCTTGTTGATGTCAGTCCTGTCTGGCCATCTCAGGTCTACTCAATATACAAACACAGAAAAGGTATCCGCACCAGTATAAAACAATACTGTATCTTTTCAATAAAATACTAAATGAAACTGTAAAACTTGCTTCTAAATCTTGAGCAAGTTCCAGTGGGTGCTGCTAAACCGGTTCAAACACATAATACAATTACGCGGATAAAGAGTCACAGGGCCCCATAACAGTAAAAGTTACCAAAAAATAGCTCACTCTAAACCAAATCCACGATTAAAAATCCACGATTGTGCTAAAAACAGAAAATAAACAAAATAAGGTGACCACCTTGAAAAAGCTTCTAAGCAAAACACGTGTTGGTGTGAGCTGTGTCCAGGGCTCTTCGCTTCACTACCCTGCATGTTTGTATGATCTTCCACTTTGAGGTGGTTATTTTGTTTAATTTGTTTATTTTCTGTTTTTAGCACAAGGGTTAGATTAGGCTGTAGATTTCAATCATGCTCAGATATATAAATTGATATTAGATTGTTTTAATGAGCCCCGTTCATCAGAGGATTTTATTATGTATTTGTAACATGCTTATTGTTTGTGTATATCACTTTTTAAATATTTTTGCTTATGAATTTTGTAACATAATAAAGTTTCTGTATATTTTTATTTGTGGATTTGGTTTGGAGTGTGCTATTTTTTGGTAACTTTTGCTGTTATGTTCCAGTGTCTTCACCCATTACTCTAGTGTTGGCTGTTTATTCTGCACTGGCATTTTGAGTACTGCAGTTCCATTTGCTTTTGCAACTTGACATTAGGACTCTGTGTCTTCAGTTTTCCTTTGTGTATTCCAGCTATACCTTGTCCTTACCTCATCCGTGGACTTTGGAATATTTGCCAAAATAATGTATTCCTGTATTTCCTCGTTGCTAGAGACTATTTCTATGTGCTTCAGTATTCAGATAGCACCAGTTAATGTGAACAAATGTACATTAACCTGGGGGCACACCAGGGGCCTCATTTACTATGGTCGATTCAGTAAATTTGCCAGAGATTGCAGTAGTTTATCTGCGTTTTTAAAGTCTCCGGATTTACTAAAGCAAAATCTCCACAAACTCTCCGGAGATGAATGGAGACTTAAATTGCCGGAGATGAGTGAGAATAAACTCGCCGGAGATGATTGGAGACTGAAATCTCCGGTGTTTAAATCTCTCTGGCGATTTTTTGCATGAGGAGCATACAAATCTCTGGATTTACTAAGGGAAATCACTGGTGTTTGGGCTTAAAGTCTCCCGAGATAATTCTCAGGGGGGGTCAGTGGTGATTTAGCTAAAATCGCTGGCAAATGGTCCATGTAATCATGTGTCAGGGTAAAAAAGTAAGGTGTAAATATATTGCACCTGCTTGTTTAGACTCAAACAAAAGCTATGGCTTTTTGTGTGCTGCATAAGCATAGTGATTATTTAGTGGGCAGTTTACCTTTAATAAGGGCAACATCAAGGAAAGAGAAATATAAACATGATGAGCAGAGATACAGTAGGTGTGTTACAGTATGTATAAGACTGAACATATGCCTACATAGACATGGATATACTAGCATAAACAGAGCATATGCATATTCATACAAAGATTCCATAGTCAGGTAGATGCAATGAATAACACAGCTAGAGCAGCTATTGAGTTAGAGATACAGTATCCCAGATAAACAAAACTATATAATAGTACAATGATAATTATTTTTTATCTACCATACACAACATTTTTATTTACAGATTCCTATGACAACTCTCAATTTGCTTTAAAGCAAACTCTGGGTATTTACAGTGAAACAAGCATTTTCCCATAGATAACATTACATTAATACAAATAGCATTTAAATAGTGTGTGTATGTGTGTGAAGTCTCTCGAGTTCAAGTCCAACTCCAGCGATTTTGAATAAAAAAAAAAATCCCTATACTTAACATTACAGTGAAAAAAATCGTCTCCATCTCCGGAGATTTAAATCACCGGAGATGGAGGCTGCCATCTCCGGAGATTTAAATCGCCGGTAAACACATCGCCAGAGTTTTAAAATCGACATGCGAAATCGCCTTTTAGTAACTGCTGAGATTTAATTCTCAAAGTCGCCCCTCAACACAGGCGATGTCAGGCGATTTGCAGAGGCAATTTAAAGCGCCCCTTAGTAAATCTGGCCCCAGGTCTTGTCTCATAGTCTTCGTAAAATTCATGCCTCCCACAATTCAATCCTCCTTTGTTGAGAGCTGGTACTTCTGTACTCAGTGTTATCTCCAATAGGGTTTATGTAAAAATGAAGAATAGACACAGAAAGAGTCTGTTGTATGACACATTAAAATGATCCAAAATAGGATATATAAACACTAAACACTCACAATATACTCTGTCTGTGTCTATTCACCATTTTGAAAACTGTTAAGACCGAATGTACGCAATCTACGTAACAATACACTACGTAGATATCGTTAAATAATTACTACACGTGCGCATTAGCGCAGCACTTAGAAATCGGCATGTACCTTACCAAAACACATAGTTGTGAATCCGGTCCCTAATCCCTAGGTATTCAGTACACAGATTTTCCTGTTTCACATCCTGCTTATCCTCCCCTGCTCTTCCTTTATCAGTTTTAGTACTGCAAAGCTTAGTGTTAGTTCTATTGCATTTCTCTATTTATACCACTTTCCTTGGACAGAAAATAAAGTCATTTGTACTTCAGTAACATCTGTATGCAGTTGATAAACAAATCTACCTATCCACTTCTGATCTCTCACCAACTGCATTGGCCCGTGTAAATTAATGCTTCTCTGCCATTTTATCTTGGATGTCCTCCCACCATCTAAAACTTAATCTTTCAAAAACAGAACTAATATTTCCACCTAACCTCAAAAAAAGATATCCACTTGGTCTCTACATTCCTGTTAAAAACACTCCAATAATTCTTATTCATAAAGCTCAATGCATAGGTGTTAACATTGACTTCAAACTGTCCTTTGTTCCTCACATATAATCTGATTCTAAATCCTGCTACATACATGTAAAAAACATTTACCATATATGCAAATATCTAACACAAGAGACTGCAAAAACTCTCATTCACACATTAATCATTTCCTGCATTGATTATTGAAATTCTCTCCCTGTTGGACTCCTACATTATAAAATTATCTCACTACAGTTTATATTACATGCGACAGCCAAACTGATTTTCCTTAAAAAGCGCTCTTCTAGAGCTGGTCCACTTTGTCAGTCTTTACATTGGTTGCCTGTTTATCTAACAAAATCAAATACAAAATCCTTTTTCTAACCTACAAAGCCATGAACAAGACTGCACCCACTTACATATTTTCATCTGAAAATATATCTCAATTCAATCTCTCAGATCTTCACTGAAACACAGCTCTTCTCTACACTGAATAAATGCTCTGATTAATGGTTCCAGGACTTCTCCTGGGCTGGACCCACTTTCTGGAACAACCTTCCTCATCCATTAAGACTATCCTCTACCTCTGTCTTTTTGACACATAATTAACACACACTTTGAAACTTTTCTTTTCATACTAAAATTACCTCGGTTCTGCTACTAACAGTGCTTTGTACCTGGATCTTACAGAGCAGTAATCACTTTTACCATACAAGCTGAATGATCCATTGTGTGATAAAGCACTTGCCCTTATATATCAATCCCCAATGTCCAATAGAGTGTAAACGTGTGGGCAGGGCCCTCTTACCCACACAATCTGTCAGTTACCACCAACACAGTCTAGTTATGATTGTTAAAATTGTAAAGCGCTGTGTTATCTGATGGAGCTATATTTCAAAAATATGAATAAATTAAATAAATAAATAAAACACATAGAATATATGTGTTTCAGAGAGTAATACAGATTATATTCCTCCTAATGGCTCTGTCCTTTCTTTTCAATATTTGATGCTGCACAAGCCTAACAGAAATAGATACCATCATGCGGCACATTAAAAAATCCAATCAGAGCGAAAAACCACTAACCACTCACAATATAAATATTTTGAGCTCCAGTCTGTAATTCAACTTTTCATATTTCTAATATGTCTTCACTCCAGGGAAATGGTCTCACCAAGAAGAAGGATTTCCTTGTGTAGCAGGTTAGGAAAACGCAATCATTAATAAAAAAAAATTCCTATGCACTCATGGGACCTGTGTCTTGTATCTTTGCATATCCTAGATTAGTTGATGTTCGCCAACCAACCGCCACAGCGGGAGCCAAAAAGGACTGTACTTCCAAAATCTTCTTATTTATTTATTAAAATGTATTGCAAAGATTCCAATAAAATCAATTCCAAGGGAATTTATAAGGCCCAAGATGAGAGTACAAATGTCACCCTTTTAGAGGTGACACTTGAACACAAAAGTACCAGTTCTCAGCAAATAAGAATTGAACTTTGTAAGGTGTGAATTATAAGAAGATTGATTGAAGAAGCCTGGTGTTCCCCCAGTATTGAAGGTTACAATGGTCATTTGGTCTGAAAAGATTGTATATGATTTTGTATCACATATTTTTTTAAACTTTCGGTTTAATTTTTTTAAAGCAACTAATGCTACCATCCAAAGATTCTACACATATCTGGTGCTGCCTCTCGCAGCGGCAGCACCAGATATGGGGGTCTATTTATAAAGATAATTTTAATGCGATAGTGCCAGTTTTGAAGTGAAAACTGGCACTATTGCATTAAAATGAAGCAGAGGATATTTACAAAATGCTGGAGCGGAGTTTTACACTCCGTTCCCGGCGTAAGACTAACGCCAGCTCAGGCTGGCTATGCATTGAGCTTTAGCTCAGGCTGGCGTTAGAGGTAAGTATTCCAACAATGTCCCAATATACTCCTATACTCCTCTTTTCCTCCCCCTAATAGCTGCTACTAGGGGGAGAAAAAGGGAGGTGTGTATGGGGAGATCGCAGGAATACATCAAAATATCCTCTTAGTAAAATATATATATATATATATATATATATATATATATATATATATACACATATACAAAAAAGGCACCCCAGCACTCTTGCAATTAACCAGTAACAAACCGTGACATTTCATCTTTTCAATAAAAGTATATATGTGTGTGTGTGTGTGTGTGTGTGTGTGTAGTAAACATGGCATTTTTTAAGTTTCACAGAAATACAAATACAAGTTTTATGAAAAGAGAATATGTTATCTGCACTAGTTATATCTGAAATGCCCCCAGTTTAATTATCTATGATTCAGAAGATCATATTGATATACATTCACTTACAAAAGCATAAAAATTATAAAGAATAAGATATCCTCTGTTGGCTCACTGTTCTCTGTAATGAAACAGGGAAAACTTATGTGAAAAGAACTGAAACCTTGTAACATATAAATGTAGCAACTCATACTATGATTACTTCACAGATGACGGCATAAGCGCCTTCTGATTGGTCCGTAAAGAACTTAAATAATCCACATCTGATCACCTCTACACGCCCTGATGAAGCTAGTGAAACGTGCGTCGGCCTGAGAGACAGCTCGTATATCAGGTGATCTGACAAACAGCTCTACATGCAGAGGACATCCTGTTGTTTCACACACCGCTCCAT
>WWET01003693.1:37929-73836 GCA_011038615.1 Limnodynastes dumerilii | reverse complement strand
AATTAAGGACCTGATTCACACTTAAGAAAGTTCTAAAAATAAGAACTTAAAGTTATGCCTGGGCAATATCATGTTGTTTTTGGGGGGAGTCAAGTTAATAGCATTCTTTGCATGCAGGAATACATCTTCGAATAGCTTGCTGCACATAGATACTGACCAGCTTTAGTATTACACTGTTATTTAGACATGGTCTGGAAATTATCACCTCTCAATACTAGTGCTGTTTGCAACAGATGAAATATGACTCCCCTGCAATCACCATGCCCAGGAGTGACTTTAAGTTCCTGGGCTAAACCATGTTGATTGCAGGGGGTGTCATATTTCATCTGTTGCAAACAGTACTAGTGTTGAGAGGTGATATTTCCCAGCCCAAGTCTAAATAACAGTGTAATAGTAAAGGTGGTCAGTATCTATGTGCAGTAAGAAATTCAAAGCTGTATCCCTGCATGCAAAAAATACAATTAACTTAACTCTCCCTGAAATCAACATGGTTTAGCCCAGGAGTAAATTTCCTCTCTTAATTTCAAGCTCCTTCTTAAGTCTGAATCCAGCCCCTAGTGCCCACATGTCCATATCATTTTCAAAACTGTCTGCAAACAATAACGAGATATTTACGACCATTTTTTAATAACAAGCACCATACAATGACCAGGCTATGAGTATTGTGATTAGGGTCCAGATATACCAAGCTGCGGTAAAGGAAAAGTGGAGATGTTGCCCATAGAAACCAATCAGATTCTAGATTACATTTTCTAGTAAGTAATACATACCCTCCAACATGACCCCCTCCATTCGGTACATAATACTCTGCTCCTGCTCTTCCTTCCTAATCTCTGATTGCAGTCACCTGTGTTATACTATTTATTTTAATAGAAAGGTGTGTAACACAGGTGACTGCAATCAGAGGTTAGGAAGGAAGAGCAGGAGCAGAATATTTTGTACCGAATGGAGGGGGTCATGTTGGAGGGTATGTATTACTTACTAGAAAATGTAATCTAGAATCTGATTGGTTTCTATGGGCAACATCTCCACTTTTCCTTTACCGCAGCTTGGTATATCTGGACCCTAATCACAATACTCATAGCCTGGTCATTGTATGGTGCTTGTTATTAAAAAATGGTCGTAAATATCTCGTTATTGTTTGCAGACAGTTTTGAAAATGATATGGACATGTGGGCACTAGGGGCTGGATTCAGACTTAAGAAGGAGCTTGAAATTAAGGACCTGATTCACACTTAAGAAAGTTCTAAAAATAAGAACTTAAAGTTATGCCTGGGCAATATCATGTTGTTTTTGGGGGGAGTCAAGTTAATAGCATTCTTTGCATGCAGGAATATATCTTCGAATAGCTTGCTGCACATAGATACTGACCAGCTTTAGTATTACACTGTTATTTAGACATGGTCTGGAAATTATCACCTCTCAATACTAGTGCTGTTTGCAACAGATGAAATATGACTCCCCTGCAATCACCATGCCCAGGAGGGACTTTAAGGTCCTGGGCTAAACCATGTTGATTGCAGGGGAGTCATATTTCATCTGTTGCAAACAGTACTAGTGTTGAGAGGTGATATTTCCCAAGTCTAGTCTAAATAACAGTGTAATAGTAAAGCTGGTCAGTATCTGTTTTCAGTAAGCTATTCAAAGATGTATTCCTGCATGCAAAGAATACAATTAAATTGACTCCCCCTGAAAATGGTTTTGCTGATCTATGCCTCAGTCAAGAGGTATTGTCAAGAATGCCAAGTGTGCCAGAAGACGGCCCCTCTGTCAGAATTTAGGGCTCCACTGGTACCCCTCCCTATCATTTCCGTGCCGTTTGAGCGAATTGACATGGATCTGATAGGGCCAGTGGAGAAATCTGCTTGAGGGCAACAATACATACTGGTGGTAGTAGACTATGCCCCCAGATACCTGGAAGCTATACCCCTGCGTAATATGAAATCTGGCACTATTGCCAGAGAGCTACTAATTGTTTATACATGCCTGGGAATACCGAAGGAGGTCTTAACAGACAAAGGTTCCCCATTTGTTTCCAAGCTTATGAAAGATTTATGCCAGTTGTTAAAGGTAGACAGAATTATCACTTTGGTGTACCACCCGCAAACAGATGATCTGGTAGAAAGGTATAATTAAACCCTTAAACAAATGATAAAGAGGGCTGTGTCTCAAGAAAAGCAAGACTCGGATATGCTTCTACCTTATTTGATGTTCGCTGTCAGAGAGGTACCCCAGTCCTCTACAGGGTTTAGTCCCTTTGAACTCCTCTATGGGAGCCAACCCAGAGGGATTCTGGATTTGTTAAAGGAAAGGTGGGAACAACAACCCTGTCAGGACCCTAATATCGTTCAGTTTGTGTCCCAATTGTATGGCCGTCTTAGGCAGATTGCGCCACTCCTGAACGAACATATGAAAAGGGCTCAGCAACAAAGTTATGACATCACCGCAGTTAATCTGTCATTTAAACCGGGGGAGAAAAGGTGTTAGTGCTTGTGCCCACTACAGAAAGTAAGATGTATACTCAATGGCGGGGCCCTTATGAGATCATAGAGGCGGTGGGACCGGTCAATTACAAGGTTCGACAGGAGGGTAGAAGGAAGGAGGTAAAAATCTACCATGTGAACCTGTTAAAACCTTGGAAGGAAAGCGCCAGTCAGCCCTCTGTAGTAGCAAAAAAGGTTCCAGAATGCCAGGTACCCATTGAAGTCACACTTAGTCCTGGGCAGAAACAGGAAGTGGTGAATTTGGTTGCGAGGTTACAAGAAGTGTTTTCTGACATTCTGGGAAAGACACAGATCATTCAACATGATATTGTGACTCCACCCGGAGTGGTCATCAAACAAAGGCTGCATCGCATACCCGAGGCAAAACGGGCACTGGTAAAGCAAGAGGTAGAAGAAATGCTTCACCTAGGGGTTATAGAGGAATCCAATAGCGAGTGGGAGAATCTCAATGTCTTAGCTGTCAGGTGCGGTAAGATTCTGTAATGACTTCCGCAAATTAAATCAGGTTTTCACTTTGATTCATACCCTATGCCCCAGCTTGATGAGTTGGTAGAGAGATTAGCCAGGAGTCAGTATCTTACCACACTATCTTACCACACTTGACTTGACAAAGAGATACTGGCAGATTCCTTTAACGGAAGCTGCTAAGGCAAAAACAGCCTTCTCTACCCCAGAGAGCCTATTTCACTACAAAAGGTTGCCATTTGGTTTACATGGTGCCCCAGCAACCTTTCAGAGAACTATAAATAAGTTGCTGCGGCCCCACAGAGAATATGCAGTTGCGTAGTTAGACGACATTGTAATTTTTAGCGCTGACTGGGAATCCCACCTACCAAAGGTAGAGGCCATTTTGATGTCTCTAAGGGAACATGGGTTTACCGCCAACCCTGAGAAATGTGCCATTGGTATGATAGATATTTGAGGTACATTGTGGGCAGGGGATAGGTTAAACCTCAGCCTAGCAAGATAGAAGTGGTTCTCGCTTGGCCCAAACCCAAATGTAAGTCACAGCTTAGGACGTTTCTCGGTCTAATGGGGTATTATCACAGGCTCATACGTGATTTTGCCACTAGAGCTGCTCCACTAACCAATTGTCTTGAGAAAAAGTCTCCAGACAAAATAACGTGGTCCAGACTAGTGGAAACCGTTTGGCAAGACTTAAGAAGAGCTTTATGTACAGAGCCTGTCGTGCAAGCTCCTGATTTTACAAAACCGCTTGTCTTGCAGACAGATGCCTCTGGGACAGGATTAGGGACAGTCCTTTCACAGGAGGTAGATGGTGAGGAGAAGCCGGTCCTCTACCTTAGCCGTAAATTACTTCCCAGAGAGCGCAAGTATTCAACTGTAGAACAGGAGTGCTTGGCAATTAAATGGGCAGTGGAGTCCTAAAAATATTATTTGTTGGGACGGGAGTTTTTGTTGGTTACAGACCATGCTCCCTTGAAATGGATGCACACAAACAAAGAGGTGAATGCTTGTGTGATCCATTCGTTTTTGGCCTTACAGCCATTTAAGTTTGAGGTGCGGTATCGTCCGGGGAAACAGCACCTTGTAAGGGTTGAAATGAAGTTATACGTAAAATAACTAGTACTCCATTTTGTATACCTGTATCCATTTTGTTCTCTGAATTAATACAGCCAGAAATTCAGTTATTTTGTGCATTTAGAACAAATAGAAGGTAATGTGAACAAAACATTTTTGATGTTATGACTAAGCTTGTTTAGAGAAACTTTGCAAAAACAGAGCCTCATAACGGACCTTGGCATATGAAAATAACGCTATGATGAGCTTGCGGTTAAACCTTATTTTATTGTTTTCTTTTGCTAATTAAATTGCTATTTTTTTTATTTTGCTAATTAAATTCCTTAAACTGGTGTATGTGACAAGCACATTATAAAAATCTGTATGTTAAGCTAATAAATCAGAATTCATTTGGAAGACAAAGCTACGCGTGTGTCTCAATCTGACTTCTCCGGCCGGCCGTCTTATAGTAAGGTATCCTGACAGAATGAAGATCCTTGTAAGACCCTCTCCGTGGAAGGTCTAGGTGCCGAAAACCAGCGAAAGTCAGCAATTAAATTGAGGAATGCCTCAGCTTTTGAGTGTCTCAACAACTACGATAAACCATGGTAAGTTACAATCTGATAAGCGATTTTCGCCAATTGTTACTTGACATATTTGGTATTTGTGGTAAGATTCTTAATGTATTTCTCAGTTTAATTCCAGCGCTTTCCCGAAAGCCTATGTCTCCTTCTGTCAGGAATTAATGCATGAGGAATGATTATGAATATCATGTATTTATAACTTGTGCAATTGTTTTAGTGTCAATATTCAGTCTAAATCTTATGTATTGTTTTAGAAAAGGCATTAAGAGGTTAACATATCTGTTATGATAACTTGTGATTCTGTTTTATGGCTGCTAAAGTGGAAATAGACAGTGATAGTGATTGTGATTTAGGTGTTGCAATGGCAGTCTGAAATGGTATGTTCAAGGTACTAACCCACGCAATATAGTGTTCATATGTAAAACTGAAAAAGGTCATTTGGATTTGTAAAAATGCAAGGGAATATTGATAAGGTGTGGGGACATGTGAACGGCAGAATAAGGGGAATTTTGACAACAGGGTACCACAGGTGGTGTGCGCCTAAAGAAGGTCAGAATTTTGAAACCATAACCAGTCAGACAGGGACAGAGAGATTCTTTTGTCCACACTCCATATGTTTTGAGGCTATAGTGGAACAAATGATAGAGGACAGTGAGGAATCACAACGTAGATAGCATGCTGATAGTTACAAACGTAATAGATAACTAAAACACAGAGGTAAACTGTAGAAACAGAAACCCATTCTCCAATGATAAATAGTGTGATATTTGGCCCGGTGGGGTAAAATAATATATTGTCATTGGGAAGGCAGAAGGGGAACCTCTAATAAGGGTGGACGCACCCCTATTTAAATAGTCCATGAAGAAGTGGGTCCACATGTCGTGCAAGGAAATGTGAGAAAAGATCTTGGAGAGGTCAATCAGGTTATTTCATTGGTACAATGATTGGGAACTGACGGTTTCTGTGATTTTATTTTTGTCAGTAATTTTGTTCAATCTTATGATTTGTTGTTGTTTAAGTAAGGGAGCAAAAAAGGAAATTGACAATTGTTGTGCTCCAGGAAAAGATTTAATTACAATGACAAAGAATATGTTGCCTAAGTCAGGGGAAACTTGTGTTCAAAACCTTTTGGAAAGTACAATGGGTGGATTTAAAGTTTGTTTTATGAGGATCTGGATATTTCCTGGTAAATTCACTACTGTTTAAATGATTTATGTCATAAGAGTGAAAAATAGTTTGATTGTATGTCAGTCTTGTATCAGATTAGCCTGTCTTGTATCAGTTTATGTCTGTTTGTCTATTAGTGAGGTTGCAATGTTACCAGCGATGGTATAATGGCTGAGCAAGAACAGAGGTCAGAAATTTATACAAACAGTTTTGGTTGTAATTGGTGCAAAGTTGTTATATTTTGGCATTCTGATGGATACCAAGGTTATAATCTATGTTTAATAGGTAGTGGTTGATTATCTGTAATACCAGGTATATTTTTGGGATCAGCTCATAATTGTACTGATACTGACAGGTGGAATGGTGTTGTGATAACAGGGCATCATACTGAAGAATCTATTGATAAGCAATACCAGGGTGAAACTTTTCCACAGATATACAAGCATACTATTGGTAAAGATCTGCATTTGAATTTGTTTTGTCCTAATACTGACACAATAAATCAGTTACCATGTTTGACAGTTAGAGGAGGTCTTGGGGAAAAATGGAATAGGAGATGCAGGAATTTGTTTGACTTTGATTTCCAGAGGGGGACAATAAAAGTTAAAGTCTATCAGAATAAGGATTTAACCTATTATACATAAGGTAGAATATTTATATTTAGTATAATGGGGGCTGGTGGAAGTAAAAGTGAGTTGCTCTCACTTAAGGATATTGTCCAGTGTAAGGTGGGTAAAGAAGTCATTAAGGGAATGCAGAAGGTATTCAAAGGACAGGTTTCCCTCCCGAGGGTGTGTTAGATTCAGCCAAATGGAAAGATTTCAGGACAAAACATACAAGGTGGATTGTTAAAAACGGGCTAGAGGATTAAATGTCTATGGGCCTGATCCAGACCTACGCTCGCAAGAGATCTTATGCTGGTCGTAAGCGTAAAATTGGCAGAAAAAACGCCCTGCACATGTGCAGAGTGACAACTTCTGGTCGTACCAAAGACCTTTTCGTAGCGGCGATTCAGGCATCCGCATTGTTTGCGTGTTTTCCAACGACGGGGTGTGTTTTTTATTACGAAGTTAGTACGGATGCTGGAGTTAGGGAATGTAGACGGAGGGAACCCGGTACGATCAGCACGTCGCTACGAAAATTCGTACTGACGCCGGGAAAAGTGAGGGTAGGGTTCAGCCGGCGTATGGAGGTAAAGGTAAGGGGAGTGTCATGGAAGTGAAAGTTTTACGCTGAAGCGGTAATACGCTCCGCTCTCATGCGTAGGTCTGGATCAGGCCCTATTTGGTTAATTGTGAATGAAGCACTGGAGGAAAAGGAAGGGGCAGCATTGATTATACCTTCCCCCACACATAGTGATCAGATTTCAGGTCGGTCCTTAGACACACTGCAGATGCAAGACACTAGCCCAATAAAGACAGACACACCAGAAAAAATCACTACACATTTTAAGGTAGAAGGATTCAATTACAAAGAGGAACTCCCAACCAAACACATGAAACCATACAACTGGACAGAACCAGAGGGTAATTTTCCCGAAGAAAGGAAATGTGATTTATGCGGATATTGTGTGGATGAAGGATGGTTTTATAGTTATTCATGTCATCAATTTTTGGACCCAGAACAACCCTCATGTTCACTTAAGAGAATAATGAGACAATTGCAAGATGTAAATGTGTCTGGTAAAAAGGATACTGCACCCAATACTATACACAAGGAATTGGGAACCTATCTTGATAAGTTTATTAGTTCTTTTACAGATGAAGGTATTAATTTGGAAAGCAGTATGGACAAAAGACTGTTAAAGACAAAACTCCTGGACGGATTAAGGAAAGAAATGCGTGAACAGTTACTCGTCATTGAAGACAGAGAATGTGAAAAGGCGGAGAAAAGAAAGCAACGGCCCATACAGATACACGTGGTTCAGCAACCCAATGGAAATTGGACGCACAAGGAAAGAATGGCCAATCAAGGAGCCCAACCAAAGATGCAAAATCCAACGTCAGGTAAATGCTTTTTCTGTAACCAAGAAGGACACATGAAAAGTGATTGACGGAAGTACAAGGTCTGGTTTCAGAGGAAGGACAACAGAAGTGGATCTCAGGCATGAAGACAAGGCATGAAGATAAGGCACCCCCGTATACTCCCAGGACACGGCTGGTAAGAAACCTGACAATCTGAAACCTATTACCTCACCTACAGGAAAAGGTATACAGTCTTATTGATACGGGGGCAAGCCAAACCGTCTTAAAGGGGGAAGATGTGCCTTCAACCCTCACTACTCAGCAAGAAGTCCCTGCAACAGGCCTTACCGGACAGCCATCAACCTCAAAAAGAAGTAAAAAGGTAACGCTCCAGGTTGTGCAGGTTTAAATATCCTTACAAGAGATGGAACAAGAGGTGGATTACTACCATTCATTGGATGATGATGATGACCCCAGGATTAAGATGATAAGGCTGCAGTTAGAGGTGCTTTCCAAACTATGGGCAAGAGGGAATACAGATGCGGGACTATTGAAGGTAACCATGGTAGTGCTGATTCTTAAACCAGGTACAGTCCCTATTTCCATCAAGCAGTATCCTCTCACCAAGGAGCAGAGCAGTAAGGAGCAAAGAGCAGCCATTCACATGCAGATTCAGGACTATGGGTTGGATCCAGACCTTGTTAAGTGCATGAACTTAGTTACACCTGGGCTAAATGTTGATTGCAGGGGAGTCATATTTCATCTGCTGCAAACTGTATTAGAATTGAGAGGTGATGTTTCCTATCCCAAGTCTAAATAACAGTGTGATAGTAAAGCTGGTCAGTATCTGTGTGCAGTAAGCAATTTAAAGATATATCCCTGCATGCAAAGTATACAATTAACTTGACTCCCCCTGAATTCACCATAGTTTAGCCCAGGTGTAACTAAGTTAATGCACTTAACAAGGTCTGGATCCAGCCCTATGAGGAAAACCATATCATGGACCAGAATATGACAACACAGAGGACATGCTCTAGGAGTACTTACACAAGTACAGGGAGGTAAGCAAAGGCCAATTGCTTACTACTCAACAGGACTGGACTCTGTCATCATGGGATCTCCTACATATGTGCGTGCAGTAATAGCAGCAGCGGTTCTGAAGGACAAGTGCACAGACGTCGTATTGGATCACCCACTGACTATACAGGCTCAAAATTATGTGACCGAGATCCTGCATCAGGCAAGTATTAAACATCTTTCAGCAGCGAGGCTAACAAGGCATGAAGTAGCCATAAAGCGAAGCACAGTACTCAACCCTGCAACACTCTTGACATATGTGTGTGAACCTGACGATTCAAAAGGAGGGAGAGACGAAAGGGAGAGACGATAGTGTGACACCCCATACTGGTCACAAAGAGAACATGCGTTCAGGGATCCGATTATCACTCATGGACACTATGAACACGACAGCATAGTACTCATGGAAAGGCTAATCTGTCTGAACAGCCAATACATGACCCAAAATTTTTATTTTTATTTTTCACTGATGAGTCCAGTTACTATACTGAAGGAATACATCATGCCAGCTATGCGGTGGTCACTCCTTACGAGGTCCTGAAAGCTGAACCTTTGCATCCAGCTACTCAACACAAGCAAGACATTGAAGAGAAAATCCTGCAGCTGAAAGAGTCCTCAAAGAGCGAGCTGGAGCGGCAGAAGCATATTGTGGACGAGACTGTGAAGCAATGGAGGGACATAGAAGAACGATAAACTTTGAAAAGGCCTCTTCTGGCAAGTCCAACTTGGAGCTGGAACTTCAGAAACTGAAGAACATTGCCGAGGAGACCTAGGAGAGCAGCCGGAGAGCTGAGGAGAAGGCCGAAAGACAACAGCAGCTGGCTCTGATCATTGCTGCAGACCAGGAGGCGGCACGCCAGAGGAAGCTGGCCCTATAGGAGGTGGAGCAATTGAAGGCCAAAGCCGAAAAAGCCAAGAATCAGAAAGAGCTGGCGGAAAAGGAGGCCGAAAGGCAAATCCAGCTGGCACAAAAAGCTTCAAGGAAAAATTGAAGCTGAGGAAAAAGCTTATTATGAAGCATCTGTGCAGCAGAAAGAACAGGAATTGATGCAGACCAGAATTCAGGAGCAGAGCCTTCTGGACAAGCAAAAAGAAGAAGCCAGAGAAAGGGAAACGCGTGGCTAAGGAAGCAGAGCGCGCAAGAGCGAGGGCTGAACACGAAGCTGCACTTTCACGCCAGCAGGTAGAAGAAGCCGAACGCCTTAAGCTGAAGGCAGAGGAGGAGGCACAGGCTAAAGCCCAAGCAGCGGAACTCATGGCTCTCATCAGAGCATTGGAGATGGCAGAAGAAGGAACAGCAAACATCTACACAGATTCAAGGTATGCTTGGAGAGTTGCACATGACTATGCCAGTGTCTGGAAAAGTAGAGACTTTAAAACCTCAACAGGCAACCCAATAAAACCTGCAGCACTCATCAAAAGACTAACCAGAGCACTAAAACCTCCAATACAAGTAGCAGTGATCAAGACTCAAGCTCACACTAAAGTAAAGACAGAAGAAGCAGAAGGGAACGCCTTAGCAGACGTTACTGCCAAGACAGCAGCATTGAAACCAATCAAGAACACCATGTATACTGTGGATACAGTACAAAAAGAGGAAGCATGGAGCTTAAAGGATCTAGTGAAACTTCAACAACAAGCAGATCCAGCAGGACACGAAGCCTGGAAACGCATAGGAGCTGAAGAATCATTCACAGGACTGTGGAAGAAGGGTAAGAAACTATGTCTACCAAGATTTTGTACCGCCCTATGTTACAGGTGGCTCATGGACCGGATCATAAAGGAAAGGAGCAATTGACAGTACAAGTGCTTCAGCACTGGATAGCTCCAGGATTCAACGCAGCAGCAGCAAACTTTGTTAGTCAATGTTGGATTTGTGCAGAACACAACACAGGACAAAGAACAAAAACTCTGCGAGGAATTACCCCAAAGGTATTCTACCCATTTCAGAGACTGCAAATAGACTACATACAACTACCAAAGAGTGGAACCTATGAATACGTACTGGTATGTACAGACTTATTCAGCAGGTGGCCTGAAGCATGGCCAGTGGCCAAAGCCAATACAGCAAAGACTACAGCAAAGAAACTCATGGTTAAAGTTGTTTGCAGGTGTGGAGTTCCTGAAGTAATTGAATCAGACAGAGGTACAAATTTCACAGGTGAGGTTATGCAACACATCATGTCAGATTTAGGCATCATACAGGCATTTCACACACCGTACAGCCCACAAGCAAGTGGCAGAGTGGAGTGGTTAAAGGAAAGGTTAAATGGTACTTTAGAGCTTAAGGTCCAGAAAGTTATGCAGGATTTTAAGAAACCATGGCTAGAGTTTTTACCCATAGCATTGTTTGCTGTACGTACTACTCCTCTTAAACATCTTAAATTATCTCCTTATGAGAAATTGTTTGGTTCAGCACCAAAAACAGGTTGTTATTTTGCACAAGAATTGCAGCATGCTCATGGTGATCTTACAGGTTATAAGCAAGCATTAACAAGCCAATTGACTAACCTGCATGTAAAAGTTTTCTTCCAGACTCTGATAATTCAGAGAGCACGCATCCTCTGAAGGTTGGAGATTGGGTCTAAAAAGACATGTGAGGGAAAGACTGGATCTCAGATGTAAAGGACCATATCATATGTTACTGCTGTAACAGTCCAAGGGAAGAATACCTGGATCCATGCCACACATTGCAAGATCTCAATTCAAAGGGAAAAAGGGGAATTACTTTCAGAATGAAACAATATATGCTATTGGGGACTGGGCCTGATGCAGGCTTATGGGGTTTAGTCTTTATACTAGGAGGACTTAGTGCTTTTGGCTTTATACTAGCCTATGTGTTGTCAGTTCAAGTGCCCATGGGTCTGGTATATCATGGATCACGATATGCCAATCAGACCAATGCTACCAGATACAAAAGAGATGTAGTTCCATAACAAAGTTTTGCAACAGCACAGATCAGTGCTGGACTATTTGACAGCCTCAGTAGGAGGCATGTGTCAGGTTGTAGCCTTTGGTAATTATATTCCTGATCCAGAATGAGTGTACAAAAAAATGTAAGAAACAAAGGGAAAGCTACAGAAAGGCTATGGAATAACGGGGTGGTTGATGACAATATTAATGATGTTTGCAAAAATAGCTGGTTTAGTATTATTGTTCTATATATTGATCAAATAATTTTTTTGTTGCTTTACATGTATAAGGAAAAGGCTAAACTAAGGAGAAAGTGAAACAGAAAAGACCCTGAGGCGTGTCTATGCTGATCCAGACGCAGAAATTATTCGTTTGGCAAAACGTGAGGACGCCCTAGAAAGAGCTACAGCACAAAGGAATGGACAAGACAGAGTTGAACACCCTACACCCTCATCCCAAAAATAGAGAGTACAAGAGATGTCTCTGGGTAAACCAGGACCTGCCGTGAAAGACGGTTATTACCCTCCACCTGGAAGGGTATATAGACTTTATCGAGGTGACTAGCACTGCCAAGTGGGGAAAGTATTCACAGGGACCCAGTTTTCGCCAAATTGTGGTCTGGGAGGGAGCCTGAGTTATCCAGTAGTATGGCAGGAAGGAGTTATTTTAGTATAAAAAAGAGGGTTTGTAAGGGTTGAAATGAAGTTATACGTAAGATAACTAGTACTCCATTTTGTATATCTGTATCCATTTTGTTCTCTGAATTAGTACAGCCAGAAATTTAGTTATTTTGTGCACATTGCAGCATGTAAGTATCACAGCATAGTTCACAGACACTACACAGACTCTTCAAGTGTTCCAGAGGTCCCTATGCTAACCCAACCCCCGGCCTATCACTTGGGCATATATTCCATCATCAAGAGTCCTGACCCTCTGTCTTAGAAACACTTATATGAGCAGAGCCTAGGTGTTGTTGATTAGCCCAAGCCTGACCACACCAGTCTCTCTGCTGCAGCTCTAAAACCTGGTTAGGATTCTCCACATTACTCTCATGTGGAGATATGCTCTCTCTGTAATAAGTAGCAATTATTCGGTGTGATTCATATAGAAATTCATATTCCACTTTATCAATGACTTGATTAATACATGATTTATCTAGGATAGATTTAAGCTCCTGTAAAAGTATATTTGTTGGATCCCTAGATAGATATTCATAAAAATCCTTGTTGGACAACTGTCTTGATTTTAGATAATCTACAGGATAAAGTAGATTATCTAAAAGAGGCATCAAGACAGTTCTCCAACATGGATGGTCCACAAGTTCCCCTAAGTCTATGAGAGCATCGTAGGAAAAAATTCAAAACCATAGTGGACCGTATTCACACTTACAATTTTGCTACTTTTTCTGTGCGTATTTTTAGGATCAGAGAAACTGCGCATGCATAGTAACTTTTTTTACGCAAGCTACGTGGGATTTTGGCACGGAAATCTATTAGGCATAGACTTCAAATCCGTAGTGAGATACGTCCGAAAGAGCAAGCCAGCCCTCCGTACGTAGTAAGTTAAGTGAAAGTGGGTGGGGGGATGTATTTAAATGGCTTAATATGGACGCAGTTAAAAAAGTATGCACGTACCTAAGCAACTTAAGCACAAATATATGCACATAGAATTTAGGTAGCCCTATGGTGGCGGAAGTTTGCTAAAATCCGTAAGTTTGAGGGGAGTGTCATGGGTGTTGCCTTGCAACTTAGGCGGATATATTTGAGAATCCATGCATACTAATTTCACAGTTAAGTGTGAAGACAGTCCAGTGTTTCTAGATATTTTAGTGAATACCATAATGAAGATATGAGCTGTTATTATCTGGTCTGGAACATATTGCGGCGACAAAGAGAAGAGGTGATCGCTTTAACAGATTATGTGCTACAGAAACCTTTTGGCTCTTCACTTTAGACTGTCTGTCCCTGAAGAGTCTGCTATAAGATTTGTTCCCTTGCCGTAAGATGGTGATTTGTGGGTGGAGATTGGTTTATTTGTTCTACGTGTTTCGATTGTTAAGCATGTTGTAATGAGGTATAATTACCTAGTTAATATGACCAAGATGGTCTCCAATATCCCATAAGTGAGCCTCAATCTACTATTTTGGCTATATGTCGCCCTTTTCTTTTTGTCTAGGAAGATGAATATTTACTAATATGAACTTTATCTAACCCTGATTTTGCTATTTAGGGAAATAAATCTGTGCATCATTGCTCTTTAAATTTGGTGGGTATGTAAAGGCTGAACCCCTAGTGTTCAATAACATCTGTTACATTTTATATATATCATACTTACCTTATTGTTAACATATTATTTGTTTTCAGCTAGAGATTATAAGATGTAAGGTGCAATACACCATGGATGAACGAGATCGAATAATATGACATCAGTTAAATTAATGAATGAAGTGGGGTAGTACAAAAATATTTGAAATTGTATTCCAGGATTTTTTGTGAACTCTAAATGAATTAGGTTAGATCCATCAATTTTTATCAATTTTAATCAAGTTTAGAAAACAACAGATTGCATTTTACAATGCCCAGGTGGGCATTAATTAGAGGTGGGCTTTAAATAGTTTACGAGTAACAAGATCTGTAGCCTCTAAAGAAATCTCCATTGTGAGATAAAAAGCATCAATTGTTGATGTTTTTATCTTAAGTCAACCTATACACAGCATATTGTGTGTTTTAAAAACTGGCAAATGCTAAGAAGCAATCTAAAATCTATTAAGCTTCTAAGGGGTGATACGAGCCATAAATTTCTTAAGTGGCAGGTGGGTGTACAAACCTAAAGGCTGGGACTCCTTACTATCAAAGGCAGACAACAAGCTGGGCGCTGGAGGTGGAGACTCAAGGCTCTCCTTAGCTAAGATTATCTCAAAAGCCATAGGTGAATGGCGAGACCTGCTATAAGTTCCACAAGAGTGGTGAGATCTGCCCAATTTTTCTTTGCTACAAAATATCTTGTATTGACACCAATTCAGTCACATTTAGACACAAATTTGGCAACACACAAACATAGGACTGGATCCAGACTTAAGTAAGTGCTTGAAATGAGTTACTCCTGAGCTAAACCATGTTGATTGCAGGAGAGTCATATTTAATCTGTGATGTTTCCCAGCCCAAGTTTAAATACAGTGTGATAGTAAAGCTGGTCAGTATTTGTGTGCAGTAAGCAATTCAAAGATATATCCCTGCATGCAAAGAATACAATTAACTTGACTCCCCCCACAATCAACATTGTTTAGCCCAGGAGAAACTAATTCCAAGTACTTACTGTGCTTAAGTCTGGATCCGGCGCATAGTCTGGAGTGTTTATTTGAAACAGCCTTTCAATTTGGATTCTTATCGTTTGGTTACACAAAGCCTTATAAATAATTTAAAGGAACTTTTGAGATCAATGGAGGTCTTTTGTGTTTATACTTTGTGCTCAACAACTAACAATCATGATACAAAAAACACTCTTATGTTCGGTGGTAACATGATCCAAAAAATATATTAGGGCATATTAGGTATATATTGTCTTTAAAGGTTCCTTATTAGTGGCAACTGTGTGTTATTGGATATGTTAATATTCTGGAAGCTTCCAGGTTGTACTTTTTAATATATTTTTAATATGTTTAATACATTTTATATTTTTTTTTACGTTTAGTGTTGATCTATATTAACCACCCTATAGCGCCAGTATTGTTTTCTTTTTTCCGGTTTATTATTTGGGGGTATCACAAAACCCTGTACCTTGGCAGCAATAGTCTGTAGATATTACTGGATTTAGTTGTCAATTTGGTCCCAAAACTCCAGCTCTAATATCTTTTTCTGTTTGATTGTCCCTTCTAGTGTAGAACAGTGCATATTATCTGAATGGTACAGATTGTTCTTATCAGGTATCTTATTAGACAGAAAATAAGAAATAGCGCTCAAAACCTCTATGAGAATTAATATTTATTAATAATATAGATAATCATTAAAAATAGAGTCCAACCCTAATACAGCTAAAGATGTAGACTGCAGGCAATTTTTGCAGCATAGGACCATTAGGAGCAGCTCCACAAATATAGCTAAAGTATAACAGTAGCTTTTATAAGGCACTGTAGCAATATAGCCTCCAATGTAGCAGTTCCAAGGTTGCTAATGTTGCAATATAGTGTTACAAGGTAGCAGTACATAAAACCTAGGATGTCAATAGAAAAGTATGCCTCCTGTTCATTTTTAAATATCAAAACTTGTAGCCGTGGATATTAGAATAGAAAAAAGTCCAATGCAAACAAGGGGTGCGCACCCTAAAAAGCACCAGCCATCCAGATGCAGGTGGCTTTAATGCTGATATTGCTGATCAGTGGCATATAAATACGAATCCTTTAAGTTGAAAAAGATGAAGTACAGTCAACTTACGATAGGTCTCCAGTTTCAGGTAGTACCTTGTAGGTGGTTGTAGGAAAGAGACAATAGGCTATAACTCCGGTTTTACCGTCCCGTCGGCTGCACGTGTTGGCGGCGTTCCGCCGACACGTGTAACTTTTTACACTGCTTTGGCTCCCGCAGCTGATGGTAAGAAGTCGGGAGTCGCCCAGATGATAGAAGGGGGAGTGTGTAATAGCCGTCGGTGCCTATCCGAAGTAAATGGATAGCCGCTGATGGTATCTCCTGTGTCCTGCAGCAAGCAAGTAGCTTAAGGATGGAACTCCAATAAAAAACCAGTAAAAAGCTTACGCGTTTCTTCTCCGTCAAGGAGATTTCATCAGAGTGTCAGTAGTAAATTGGCAGCCTGCTGGAGCTTTTATTTAGCTGTCAACCAATCCTATGGCTTTTCATATTAACCTGTGGTGTTCCATTAGCAGGGTGCCTATTGATCTCTTAAATAATGGTACTAAGATAAATGCATATGAACCAAACCAAATATACTGTATCAATTACATGTTCATACAAAATAGATACATAATACAAAGTATTCATCAAGTAGGTGTGTTGACATGTTAAGAAAAATATATATATATTTTATTTCATTAAAAATAAAATTAAGAAAATAAAAAATAAAAATTGATAATTATTAAAGATTAAAAGAATATTAAATACTATGAAAAATAAAAAATGGAACAAAAAATATATATCTATAAAAAGGAAGAAAAAAAAATATATTATAAAAAAATATATATAAATAAATAATAATAAAAATGCAAAATGTTTGAGACCCATTTTATGGTGAGATTGTATCATAATCATTACATAGTTACATTACTAACCTTATTAATAATTATTACATAGTTATATGGCGGATATTCCTCCGCACTCATGATTAGAGATATACTTTTTCAAAAAACGGAGAGAGGAGGGGAAGTAGGTTGTTTCATAAATTTCAATTTTCACTATTATTCAACTATCATAGAGAATCATAAAAACGAGGATGGTAACACCAACATGGTAGACAGAGAATATCCTCCCAAAGAAATTCAGGATGGATTACCTAATAGGTATGAAGGGATCATAGGGGAAAATATGTTCAAAAAATGGAGACTGGTCCCGGGAATCCACTCAATACCCTTTATTTTTAGCACATTTATGTCCCCATTGTGACAAAGATTGACATGTTTAGAAAGTGGGTGGAGACAGTTCTTTTTCACAATATTCCGTCTATGTTTGTAGAATCTTATTGCTTATTGTCTCGTGGTCCGTCCAATATAATGGACTCCACATACACAAGAGATCTGATAGATTACATATGATGTTTTGCAGTTCATAAAGCTCTTTATGTTAAATTTTTCCTTCCCATTAGAAGATACAAATTGTTTACTTTTATTGTCGCAGAAAATACAAGTTGAACATCTGTTTTGTCCACAGCGAAAAAAAGCCATTGGGTCTAGTCCGGATCCATGTAGAGTCCCCCACTGGACCATTTGCTCTGTTTGTTAAATGACTGTGGACAACAAAATCCTTAATACTCTTAGCTTTTTTTTAAATTATTTGTGGAGTGTTATCCATACATATTTTCAGTTGATTATCTAGAGTTAGTATAGGATAGTTTATTTTAATTATTCGTCTTATTTCTCCTGCATAGGAGTTATATTGAGTTATAAAGATGGGATTATCCTTATTAAACTCCTTCCTTTGTTTTGTCCTCTTCTTGGGTTCAAGTAGATCTGCTCTATTGTAGTTACATGCCTGTCTATATGCCCTATCAATGACCGCTGGGGGATAACCCTGTGTTTTGAAGGACTCTCTCAAGGGATTGCATTGCTTTTTAAAAAGTTCAAAAGAACTACAATTTCTTCTTACCCTAATAAACTGGCTTTTGGGTATCCCCTCCAGCCAGCTTTTATTATGGCAGCTTTTAAAATTCAAATAGTGGTATGTGTCCACTTCTTTTTGGTATACACCAGTCTGTAGAGCATCCCCCTCCCCAGTCACCGTGACTAAAACATCCAAAAAACTAATACTATGATTACTAACCATGTGAGTGAATTTTAAACCATAATCATTACTGTTGATGAATGTGATGAATTGAGTGATAGAATTAGTGTCCCCTTTGCAAATGAAAAAAAGATCATCAATAAATCTGCCATAGAGCACCAGGTTAGCCCCAAAGGGGCCATTCCAGATGTAGCTATCTTCGAAATGGCCCATATATAAGTTGGCGTAACTTGGGGCGAACCTGGTGCCCATGGCAGTCCCCCTCCGCTGGTGATAGTGCTGCCCATTAAAAATGAAATAATTGTGTTCTAAAATAAAACGAATGCCATCCACCAAAAAAGTTCTCAGTGCAAGTGATAAGGACATCTCCTGTTCTAGAACCTGGCCAACGACATCAACACCCTTGTAGTGAGGGATGTTAGAATACAATGATTCTACATCACAAGTAAAAAGATGATAATCAGGTTCCCATCTGATGTCCCTGATCATATTCAGGAAACAGGAGGTGTCCTTGATATGTGACTTAAGACGAATAACAAGTGGCTGTAAATAAAAATCAACTAAATGTGACAAGTTAGAAGTGACAGAACCAATGCCTGCTATAATGGGGCGACCGGGGGGATGCTCTACAGACTTATGCACCTTTGGTAAATGGTAAAAAGTTGGAACAATTGGATATTTATTCCATAAAAAATCAAAAGTTTCCCTTGAGATAGTCCCTCTTTCTCTAGCATCATTAATTAACTCAAAAAAGATTTTTTGATTACAGTCTAGTGGATTTCTGGGAAGTTTCTCATAAAATTCATTGTTATTCAGTTGCCTCATGGCCTCGGCGATATAGTCCTCCTTATTCAGGATTACTATTCCGCCGCCCTTGTCGGCAGGTTTCACTATAATATTGTCATCCCCCAGCAGTGATTCCAGCACCCCTTGTTTGCATATGACTTTTTTCTATTCTAATATCCACGGCTACAAGTTTTGATATTTAAAAACGAACAGGAGGCATACTTTTCTATTGACATCCTAGGTTTTATGTACTGCTACCTTGTAACACTATATTGCAACATTAGCAACCTTGGAACTGCTACATTGGAGGCTATATTGCTACAGTGCCTTATAAAAGCTACTGTTATACTTTAGCTATATTTGTGGAGCTGCTCCTAATGGTCCTATGCTGCAAAAATTGCCTGCAGTCTACATCTTTAGCTGTATTAGGGTTGGACTCTATTTTTAATGATTATCTACATTATTAATAAATATTAATTCTCATAGAGGTTTTGAGCGCTATTTCTTATTTTCTGTCTTGTTTATGGTTGGGAGTGGGTTCTCTCCCGGTTTTAGCTGCTTACCCCTGTGATTTATATTTATTTACAATTCTGTATTGAACCACACTTAGCGCCATTGAGATTTGTTCTTTTCTTTTTTTTTTTTATGTAGGTATCTTATTAGCTTTATTAACCAATATTATCCTGTCTGCTATAATATTATGGTCTAATGTCTTTATCTTCTATCTGATTATGAGATTCTAATACATAGTGCTTCTAATTAAGACTGGTAACTGGCATACTCACGCAGATTCTGGGTATGGAGGCAGAGAGGGGGTTGTGGGTTGTATAGAAATACTGGCTCAGGACCGGATTCAGACCCCCGCAGGTTTTCCGTGCATGCGGGGGTCTATAATTATGCGAGACAGAGGGGAGTGCACACCCCCTGTCACTCCCTTCTGTTGTGCGGGCTTTATGGCAGCTTACGCTGCCATAAGCCTGCATTAAGTCTTATGTGCGGATCAGTGGTCCGTATGTCCGCTGATCCGCTGCAGTGTGGGAGCCCCCTCCCACACTGTACACTTAGCATGCTTCACCCACCCACTTTAGCGGGCAGAGGGGAAGCACAGCCCATTTCCTCGGAAATAGTAACTATAGTAACCCTAGCATAACATCTGGAAGGCGCATACGCCCTCCAGTGAAATCAGGTCACTTACGCACAGTGCGTGAGTAAGTGACCTAGCGGTATTAAATCAGAACCTCTATTCCGTGTGTCAAGTGTTAGAGATTTTGAAGCTGTTCAATATAAACATTTATATTCCATATGGTTGTCTCAGTGTCTTTGCTTTAACATCCTGAATCTGAATCCAGTTAAAATGGGTTAATGTATACTTGTGCATCTGTTAAAAGAAGTCTTTATGACAATTTTGGTATACTGTACTCCTAGAGGGAGCTACATATCTGTGTCTGGGTATAGCACTTCAATGGTCTGTGTGGCTAGGCAATTATTAAACTTTAAAACAAATAAAATAAAATCATATTTTTACTGCAAAAGTGTATGTAATTTTACATTTAAATAGTATTAAAAATGCATATGTTAAATGAGTTTTATCCATCACTAATATTCACTACTAGCAGAAGTGCCCAGCTGGGTTTAAATGCTTGTTTACTAAACACACAAGGAAAGAGGACCAGGCACAAGTGCTTCCTATTTTTTGGACCTTATATCCTCATAATAAAGGATGGTGCACCGAGAAATAAAATACCGTGTACAAAGAACATTTTTAAGGAAGGTAAAAGCCCTTCCCTAATAGAAGATTTCTCAATAGGGCACTCTAGGTTACCGTTATTCTTAAAAATATCTGTTTCACTATTTAAAACTTAATAAATCTTTATTTATAACCATTAAAAATAATGTGATGTGATAGCTCTTATTTTACACTTAACTATTGTGAAATAAATATAAATAATTCTATTTTGCCACAAATGATTCTATTTTTCCACAGTGTTATCCACCGATAATAAGAAAAACCTATATGTATTTGTCTAGCATTTTATTTACCAATTTCCTGAAATAAAATAATTGCTCATATCTGTGTCTATTTCATGTCTAAAGGATTGCTGTTCACCGTATTGTAACATTTATTTGCAACAATTGTTGCCATTCATATTTGTATTAATGATACTGTAACAAATATAGCAATTAAGTTAAGCCTTAGTTGTCTCTCATAGTATGAGTATTAGTAAGTTGTTATAGCGTGGGGAAAGTTTTGCATGCCACTTGTAATTGGGGCTTTGTTCTGAAGTTGTTTAGTAAAGTATTAAGTATTAAAAAATACCAGACTGTATCTGTGTCTTAAGCGGGAGATAGCCGGATAATTAGCGGCACGGGCAGCTGCGGAGATAGATAACTCTCCACGCGTCTCCTCTGATTTACATAGCTCACTGCCTATGCACTATATGGGGATCAGCGTTATATAAGAAAAACATTGGCAGATTTGGAGAGGCTAACAAAGCCCCAATTACAAGTGGCATGCAAAACTTTCCCCACGCTATAACAACTTACTAATACTCATACTATGAGAGACAACTAAGGCTTAACTTAATTGCTATATTTGTTACAGTATCATTAATACAAATATGAATGGCAACAATTGTTGCAAATAAATGTTACAATACGGTGAACAGCAATCCTTTAGACATGAAATAGACACAGATATGAGCAATTATTTTATTTCAGGAAATTGGTAAATAAAATGCTAGACAAATACATATAGGTTTTTCTTATTATCGGTGGATAACACTGTGGCAAAATAGAATTATTTATATTTATTTCACAATAGTTAAGTGTAAAATAAGAGCTATCACATCACATTATTTTTAATGGTTATAAATAAAGATTTATTAAGTTTTAAATAGTGAAAGATATTTTTAAGAATAACGGTGACCTGGAGTGCCCTATTGAGAAATCTTCTATTAGGGAAGGGCTTCTACCTTCCTTAAACAATTTCCTTTTGTAAATGCTTGTTTCCCTGACATTTTCCATCATTAAGTGCTGCCTGTGCTTGTCATCGCGCTTCTGCCTAGTCATTGTGACTCCATCCACAGCTTTAAGAGCGTAAGGGAAGTTCCCTGTGTTTTTATTTCTGTATTTTAATATGTTTGTAGCTATTTGTATTTAAGTAAAGATTGGTTTTAATTGGTATGTTTTCTTGATTTTATTGAAAGGTGTTTTCCACGGCAACTTAAATACTTTAATATGACTATAGTTTATACTTTTATGCTATGTCGCTCCGAGGACTTGGAATTTATTGACTATCATTTAATTACTGAAGGATGCTTTAGGACTTTTGGACACTTACCAATAGCACTTTTTTAGGACTATTTGGATTACAGTATTGTTTCTGGGGCTTATATTTACCTCCTTATACCATACATTTTGAGCTTCAGAGGCCTCTTTTAATGTGCTGAGGGCTGCAGGGGTGAGCTCTATCAAGTGATTTTAATTTAATTTTAATACAATCTGACAATACTCTTAGGGTTTTTAATCTTCTGGAATTAATATCCCGCAATAAGGAATAGTGGGCTGGATCCAGACTTTCGAAGGAGCTTGAAATTAAGAGAGAAATGTTGCTCCTGAGCTAAACCATGTTTATTTCAGAGGAGTTATATTTCATCTGTTGCAAAAAGTATTAGAGTTGAGAGGTGATGTTTCCCAGCCCAATTTAAAGATATATCCCTGCATGCAAAGAATACAATTAACTTGACTTCCCCCGCAATTAACATGGTTTAGCCCAGGTGTAACCCTCTTCTCTTAATTTCAAGCTCCTTTTTAAGTCTGGATCCAGCCCAGTGTGTGTTACTCTCTCTAGACAGAAAAAGCCTATGACTACATTGGCTGGTTATGCAGGAAGCACTCTGCCGATACGAGTTTAAAGATAAAATCCTCCACTTTATTCTAGCTCTTTACTCTGCCCCCTCAGCTGAAGTTTTTAGCAATGGCTTCCTTTACTCCTCTTTTCCTATTTCTAAAGAAACAAGATGCCCTATGTCCCCTCTTATCTTTACATTAGGTATTGAGCCCCTGGCAGCTATGGTTCGCTCTTCTAGAAATTTCCCTGGTGTTAAAACTGTTGAATTTGCTAATAAACTCTGTTTATTTGCTTATGATCTGCTTTTCGCAGTCCAGGGACTTTGTTGTTAGAAATGTAACTCATTTTGCGAAAATACTCTGAAGCTTCCTTCTATAAGCTTAATACTTCCAAATCTGACGCTTTACCACTTAACATTCCTCCTGCTTTTTTATCTACACTTCAGCAATACTTTCATTTCGGATGGCAGCCCAGAATGATTACTTATTTGGGCATCCATATCCCATCCCAATTTTCAAAATTTTTTGACTGTAATGCACCATTATTAATAACACAGTGTTCCAACCTGATAAAGTCATGGTTAATTTTGTCTCTTGGCTGGGCTGAATTGCTGCAATTAAAATGTCATTACTACTCAAGTTAACCTATCTGTTTCACACTATCCCATATTTGTGGCCTCACACGTATCTCTCGAGGTTCCATAAACTAATGATTGCATATATATGGAAGAATAAACCTCCCAAACTGGCCTTCGCTAAGATGACTCTCTCTGAAAACGTAGGAGGCATTGGTTTCTCAACATGTTTAAATACCAGGAAGCATGTATATTAGCCCAACTAAAGGACTGGTCCTTTTCTCCAAGCCAAAAACTCTTATTAACCCTTGTTATTTAGTTTGTGTCATTCCCTGAATTTCCTCTTTCTCATGCAGTGTGGACCCCTAAAACCCTTTGTGCTCTAGGTCCTGCAATGCTCTCCTCCACCTTAACTTCATTCAAAATCTGTGATGGAGCTGTATCTAGAATGGAAGACTTGACTCTACACACTAATAATCTCTCCTTTGAGGCCATCTCTAAACTTATTCCTGACTGTAATATTTCCTCTTGGAAAGGTGTTCAAAATTTTTCTGACTTATTGTCCGAGGCCACCTTATTACCTACTCCCTACTCTTCAAGATAACTTTGTACTTTCCCCCTCAGAATTTTTTAAATATATACAGTTAAGCTACTGGTTTAAAGAGATCTTTAAGTCTCAGGGCTCCCTTCGCCCCCCTCCAGACACTATCACATAAAAATTGTTCTCAGCGGATGGAGGAAAGGATATCACTTTTTGGTACTGGTTTATTGTGCAGCCCCGAGAGAATATGAAATCCAGAGTACAACTGGCATGAGAAAAACATCTTGATTCCAGTTTTACCCTGCATCAATGGGAAAAAATTTCAAATCATCTTTCAAATTTTCCAAATGGTTAAATCATTCTGAAAAGCATTTGAAAAGTTTGAACAGAGTGTCCTAAACTCTGGGTAGACTTCATAAGACTTGGCCGCTTCAATCAAAATTGTGTTAGCGCCAATGCAATCACATAAGAGATATATATCACATATTCTAGACTTGCCTCCACAGTCCCTTCCCACGCTGGATATGTTTTGGGCCAAATATGTATGGCAACCAGGGCAGCTATAGCCCAAAACTGGAAAAACACTGACTTCAACTCTCTAAGCAAGATTATTTCTAAAATAATCAGACCTCTCTTTTGTTCCTTGTAGTTACACAGTGGTCACTTTTGTCCTTGGCTACACCTTTCCATTTATATATACACTTACACACTTTTGAAATGGCAGGAATTTCTTAATACAGACCTCCTGAGTACACATAGCAAAAGGATAGAAATTCATGTACAGAAGGTGCCTTGACGCTGGGCAGGTGAGCTTAACCCAATATAGCTATATTGTGAACTAAATCTCCTTTTTATTTATGTGCTGACAGAGTGTTATTTAATATTTGTTTGGAGCACCGCACCTCTCTTTTGTTCCTTGTAGTTACACAGTGGTCACTTTGGTCCTTGGCTACACCTCTCCATTTATATATACACTTGCACACATTTCATATATTTGATTAGAAGCACGGCCTTGTGTTTTCTTGTTACTGTTACTAGTTTTACTTTGGGAGCTTGACCCCTCCCCAATATGGCCCCTGCACACTGTTCAAATGGCAGGTGTCTTAGTACAGACCTCCTGAGTACACATATAGCAAATGGATAGAGAATCACCTACATCCTTGATGCTGGGCAGATGAGCTTAACCCAATATAGGTATATTGTGAACAAAACCTCCTTCTTATGTATGTGCTGACACATAGTGTTATATAACGTTTGTTTGGAGCTCCGAGCTTCTTTTGTGCCTTATTTCTAAAATACACTTCAATTTCCTTTGAGAGTATGCCCTACTCCTCATTAACTACATCCCCAATCATTAAATGGTTTGCATCACATGAATTTGTTTCTATAGGACAGAAGGTCTCTTTAGTTCCTTCATCTTTGGATTTAGATTCCCTGCCATTCAGCCTTACTGAGTAGCTTACTTGATTGTTTTTGTAACTTAGTTTTACTGTACCTATTGTTCGCGAAGCTTATGATTGCTCTTGTAATTCACTACTACTGCACCTATTGATCGCCAAATCTATGTTTATTGTATACTCTTTACACTAACTTTTCATATTGGCTCTGTTATACATTAACTTAAATAATAATTTTCTTGTTTTGACTTTTTATGTCCCCCCTATTAAGTCTCCCTGCCCTTCTTTCTTTCCGTACCTACTTCTTTTATACTGTATTAAACCTTAAAAAAACATTGATGGAAAAAAAAAACTAGATGCCATTCATTCTAAAGCATAACAATTATTATTTTACATCTTCATTTCCAAAAACAGTTTCAATGATCTTAACTAGACTAATTATATTTCTCATGTAAGATAATTATTATGCTTAAAATTAACAACAACATCTAGTTTTTATTGATTTATGTTGCTTAATTTTTAATTGTTACGTTCTTATTCATTTATAAATCATACACATCTAGAGTAATTAGTAGTGTTCAGCGCATATATCCTCAGTTCATCGTTGGGGTATGCATACTCCTTTAATGAAATTGAAGTTATATTTTACACCTTTACATTTACCATAACGCGTCAGTGGTTTTATTGCATTTTAAAGTAATTAAGATTTTAACTTTGCAATGCTTCTCACCAGCACTTTATCTGCACAGAGCTCCAGCAGAACCTACGTAGAAAAGTTACATGTGTAGCTGATGAGAACTAAGTAAAGGAGAACTCTGTTATTGTGAGCATTGAACTTGGACTCCAGTGGCCAGATTTACTAAGCTGAGGGTTTGGAAAAGTGGAGATGTTGCCCATAGCAACCAATCAGATTCTAGCTCTCACTTTTTTATAACATAATAGAAAATGTCAGCTAAAATCTGATTGGTTGCTATGGGCAACATCTCCACTTTTACAAACCCACAGCTTAGTAAATCTGGACCCAGGAGTTCACCAGACCATGTAGTTTCCATCTCTAGGTGTTACTTGCTGCTGTGAAATTCCCAGCAGCATGAACTTTTTTACCCCTTGTTGCTTGAGCAGTCAGTATATAGCCCTCATTGCTAGCTGGCTTTCTGTTCCCCTGATTGTTGCCAAGCAACTGGAATGCACTAGCACAGTCAGGCATACAGAAGCCAGTCCAGGTGATAGCTTGCCTAATAGCTCCCAGCTGTTGCCTAACAGCTAAGATTCAGAACAACCAGAGCTGAGAGGCGGCCCATCTCTGATTGGCTGTTCAGTGTTTAAATATCCAGCAAAGAGAAATTTCCCTTTCTGGTAATATTGGGGTAGATCCAGAACTATGTGTGCCGTACGTTTATTCGCGGAGCGTATTTTCGTACACGTAAGTTCGCTACACTCCCCTCGGCACACCCCTTGCACGGACGTATTTTGTCAAGATACGCTTCCCAAACCCTACCTTAACTTTTTCACACGTAACCGCTGTCATACGCACACGTAAGTATGGGCTGAACGAATTTACGCAGCTAAGCACGCCCATACTGTACACTTTAAATACCACCCCCCGCCTACTTCACGTATTTCAGACATATTTTGGAGTAATGTAAATTTGGCACGCCTACATGTAAGTATTTACGTGACACATACGTGAATGTCCCATACATTCACAATTACGCTACGTGAATGTGCGTATTTTCTATGGTGCGCATGCGCAGTGCGTTCTAAACAGCGATTTTACGTCTCCAACACGCGTAAATTCGATTCGAAGCGTTGTTCTGGATCAGGCCTATTGTATGCTCTATGCATTTTTTTATATTGAAACCTTTTTTTATTGTTTTTTCAACATACAGATGTAAATACAAATCCGATATAAAAGGCATTGTACTTTAAAATTATACCAACAAGTGTAGAATATACAATATTGTACATTGCAACATGAAGATGCAGATATTAATTTAATAATCAGACACCATGAGGCAGTATATATACACAAGCAAAGGAACAAAGTATATTGAGAACATCAGAGCATAATTAGTTTAACAATTATTGCTGCTATTTTCACAATATAATGTTTCTTCCTAAGCAAGCTATCATTAACGCTAAACTAAGAAACCCCTCCTCAAACCCACTCATCCTATTTGACATGTCATGTTGATCAAATTGTTTTGCATAAACTGTCATCATAAACTCTGATGTATTATAGCATGTCATTGTCTTAAGCTGGCCATACACTAGAGCGATTATCGCTCCCAGCGTGTGGCTGCCGATAAACGGGACGATTTTCCCCTGGGGAAAGGTCCCAATATCGGCACCATACACTAGATGAGGCTGGGTTGATCATCTCTGCTGGAGAGCCTACAGCCAGCCTATTGGCTGGCTGCAGTCTCTCTCTGATTGGCTGGGTCTCCTGTCAATCTTGACAGGAGACCCATGCAGCCAGCTTATTGGTTGGCTGCAAAAGAAAAAATTATCAATGGGAAAAAAATCACACTGACAGGCTGCTGCGCTGTATCCTCTCTCCCTCTGTCTGGGTATACAGCGCTGTATAACCAGACAGAGGGAGAGAGGACACAGCGCTGCAGCCTATCAGTGTGTGGGGGCTCTGCAGCGCTCTGCCCTTTCTCCTTCTGTGTTAGCAGTCATTTTACATAGAGGGAGAGAAGGCAGAGCACTAGGTACTTCCAAAAATCGCAGCAAGGGTCCGATTATCATTCAGGAATTCCAAAAGATGCGATAATTGGACCCTAGCGTTTTTGGAAGGTTTTATCGTCGTTTACAAAAAAATCTGCACCATACACTAGAGCGATATTTGGCCCAATCCACGATAATTGTGCGTTTGGGCCGATAATAGCTCTAGTGTATGGCCAGCTTTACTAATTTTGCCTTGCCAATAAATCACTAATAAATTCAAATTCACAGAGCCCATATTTTGTCGTATTTTATTTTGTTATTTCTATTTTCAGAAACATATCATTCATGCGCCAAGGTAGTCTCCATCAATTGAGCCCATTCCAATAAGGAAGGAGCATTAGTTGCCATCTAATTCCTTGCCACACAAATCTTGGTGATGTACTGTGAACCATTTATATAATGTTGGAGATTCCTACCCATCACTTCATCCAGTTGTAATCCAAATATGCATACAGCTTAGAAATTCCTGTTTTATTAATATACTGTCTGACAGCTTTCCAAAACACATGCACTATAGGACATGCCAACAAGAGGTGCCAGAAAGAGTACTCAGAATTCCCCGCATTTGGACATTTATTAGAAACCAAGGCATCAAATTTAGAAAGAAGATGTGGCTACAAATAACATCTATATATAAGGTATAACTATCTGCTGGAATCGTAGAGATGTAGAGCATTTATGTGAACTCGTCAATACGTCTCTACATCCCTCATCCTCCAATGGACCCAAATCTACTTCCCAATTTCTGAGGGACTGTAAATACTCTCCTGGAGGACCTACAAGTATAAAGGCATATAAATAGGATATGTTCTATGTCTAATATTGTGTAATGTAGTTCTTATCTGTTACAGCAATATCATGACACGGTCGAGAGACTTAAATTACTTAGTAATATGCTCTACCCATTTTGTCATTTTGCTTCAGGTTTATAGCAGTGGGATTCATGTCTAGTTCTTGCTCTGTCCTGCTGTATTATTGCCTTGTGTCCATGCTGTTATATCTGCTCTTGTCTTTCCTTGTCCTGCCATTTGTTATATATATACCTGGCTTCCTGCTTTCCTCTCACCAGTGTGGTTCTCTCTATGACCTTGGATCTTATTACCTCTGCCTTTATATGTTTATGTGTATTCGTTCCCAGTTACCTGGTATCTGTACTATCCTCCTGTGTACTCACCCCACCATACAAGCCCTGTTCTCCAAGTCCTGTCCCAGTCCTCTCCAGGTGTTTGTCATCTGTGTTCTGGACACAGAGCTCTGTCATGTTTTGTCGTGTCCAGATCCTGTCTGCTCTCAGTCCTGGATCAGTTTTCCCCATCCTTGTCTCTGTGGTGGTCTGTTACAGTTGTGTCTCCTGTATCCCGTCATGTCATGATGTCTAACTCCAAAGCTCTCCTCACTACTCCGGGAGCCACCATTGTGGGCCGCAACCTGCTGGGGTTACTGCAGCCCTGACTACCCCCACCATCAGGGACCAGGCCCCAGTTAGACTCCATGCCCTGGTGTGCGGTTAATCTGGGTAACATAAAACTAGTGGTCTTATTCACTTGTGGTAACAGCATCCTTTGGATAAACATTTCACTGGACAGGCCATATGGATGGTAATTGGAGGTAGTACAAGTCATGCTAATACTTACAAGAACTGTTGATAAATTTAGGTACTAACAGTATGCACCCACTTTGAAAGCAGCAACCTGTCTCTCTACTGGAGGGTCCCAACAACCTCCACAAGATCAAAGTATAGCCATAGAAGTTTTTTAGGAGGACAGAGAGTGCTAACTTTGTAAGTTTGTGTGTAATAATAAATAAAAGGTATATATGAAATAAAAAAATGCCGTAAATAAATACATAAAATGTAGTTTTAACGTGATGTTATCTGCATAGGGTATTCTATAACGGTTTATTTGGAGCCGTTAAAAGTCCTTCCAGTATGTGCAAACCATTCATGCAGTGCACTTGTAATCAAACTTCCCCACAGATATTCCGGAAGAGTAAACAAGAGATAGAAAGATAGTATGGTTAAAATAACATTTAATGTACACACTTAAAATCACTGGAAAACAAATAACACCAGATCAATTAAAAAGATCAAGGCTCAATAAAACCGGAGGGTAACAGTTTCTATACCTCAAGTCCAAGGGTTTCTCCAGGCACTAAGTGGTAACACTCAGTGGCGCATCCAGGGGGGTTTCTGGTTGCCCAGAATACCCCCAGATTGAAAATTGAAAAAAAATGTTAAAATGTGCAAAAAAGTAAAATTTTGAAAAAGGGGTGTGGCTTTGCGGGTGCCACGAAAGGGACGTGGCCTAGAGGCCATGTAGGGTAGACTGTCATGGAGGATGATGGTCCTGTGCTGCAATAGGAAAGCAGGTGAGGATGGTAAATGTGTTACAACATATTCAACAGTGCTTATGCACTGACATAAGCCCTGGTCCATTGTGTAATGTGCTCTACTAATGCATTGTATACTGCTATTGCTATTAGATCTGTTCCTGCAATATAAAACTACTATTTTAATGTGTAAAAGAAGTAAATTATAAATTACTTAAAAATATTAAAAACAGGACTTGTTACAGACAATAACAACGCAATTCCTTAATGTAGATTTATTTTATTTGTATTATTTTTAAATCTACATGATAAACTTCCTGCTTTCACAAAAAATGTCAATGGACGTGATAGATATTTTGGCAGTCAGATAGTACGACCATATTATCAGTATTATAATTTTTTTTAACATCATATTAATTAGCGCTTTACAATTTTAAACAGTACTTCAACCTCTGTCGCATTACAGTCTAATTCCCTTACACACACGCTCACAGTGGGGGTGGGGCAGAAGCAGAGTTTGAATGGGGCGGAGCTTATTTGTCCCATTTTCGGGCTCCAAAATGTTGGTAGATATGCTAATATACCCCACATGTATTACACATATTGGAAACCCCCCTTTCAAAATCCTGCGTTTGCCACTGACACCTGTCCAGGGTGTACTGTATTGAGCCTTTCTCAAGGTGTTTCTCAAGTCAGAGTTTTGTTTTTTCACAATTGGAGTGATTAACATGTGCTTGAATAAAGGCAGAAATATACCAGTAGAGAGAGAGAGAGATTGCAGATTGTAGTTAAGGTTATAATAAGCACAAAAGCTAGACATTGACTGACTTGTAGGGTATAAGAGAAGAGGACAGACAGGAGAGTGGGAAACTCAGAAAAGAGCAGATATCTCTTCATTTGTTGGTTGGAATGAGGATACAGAGTATGGAGAAAAGGGGATAAACAGTATGTTAGTTGATGAAGAAGGGTAACTTGTCCATACCCTCCAACATTTTCTTATTGCAAACAGGTACACCTGAAGAGCATGTCTATGAGGAGGCATGGATTGCCTCACCAATGGGGCGTGACTTTCCTCCATTTTAATTTGCATATATGATAAGGTATAAAATCTTAATTATACCTTATCATATTAGCAAAAAACTTACAGCAGGGTGTCTTGTCACTTTGCTATAGCGGGAACAGGAGAGTTAAGGGGGAGGAAATTATCATGCCAGAACCCGGTACAGGAGCCATTTAAGGCAATACAGACTGTTAAAAAAAAATTGTATTTTACCGGCTAAATAGGTACAGTTGGAGAGTTTCCTTGTCACTTTTCCCTGGGGCCCTTAAAATAAAATGCAAGATGTTGGAAGTTGGTAAATTTTGCCCAGGAGGGCTTAGTAGGGAGTTAAATATATGAAAAAGTCATGTGAAGTAAGAAGCCTGAGTGGAAATGAGAGATTGGAAGTAGGATTGTTTGGCATTGACCAGAGAATTAATGAAAAGTGTGAAAAAGTGTTGCTGTTAAAAAGTCATAGGGTGAATGAGATATATATACCAAAAATGTTTTGCTTTGAGGGAGAGTCATTTAGGGTTTAGTGTGTTGTTAGTGTCCCATGGCTGACACTAGTCATGGTGGTGCAAAAGCAGTGGCAAAGTAGTAGAGCTAGTGTAGGAAAGTTTGCAAGTGATAAGGGTGAAAAGAGTAAGATCAAAGACTGAGCATAGTTTAGAAAATATATGATCAATGCAATTGTCATCCTTATGAATTTGTGAATCACTCCATTCAGAGAGGCCAAGAGATGAGGTTAGAGAGAAAAGTTTAGTGGCATCAGAAAATTAAGGGTTATTAATAAGAATGTTCAAGCCACCTAGAATAACGTTTGGGATGTTAGAGGATAAGAAATGAGGGGGCCACACAGAGAAGTGTTGAAGAAATTGTTGGAAAGCTGTATTGGAGAGGAGGTAAATGATAGATCACAGCCAAACGCAGGACCGGATCCAGACCCCTGCATGTTTTCCGTACGTGTGGGGATCTCTCCATCCAAAAGAGAGAACGGAGTGCACAGTTTACGCTGCCATAAGCCTACCTTAAAGCAGTCGAGCGGATCAGCGGTTCCGTATGACCACCGCAAAAGAGTCGGAGCCCCGTTCCACACTGTATATTTTGCATGCTTCCCCCGCCCACTTTAGCGGATTGAGGGGAAGCATAGCCCATTTGTACGCAAATGGGTCGTAACGAACAATAGTTCCATACGAATGTTGCTATGCTAGGGTTACTATCGTAACCCTATTGTAAATTCTGGAGGGCGCATGCCTGGATCCGGCCCGCAGAGAGAAAGGGTTTAAAATGTGTACTTTAAGTGATTTGAAAGTAAGGGAAAGGACATTGAGTAGAACTGTGAATATGCAAATTGGAGAAAATATAGTTGAACCCCACCTCCCCTTCTGTCTCCAGGCCTGGAGGCATGAGTAAAGTAGATGTGAGTGCAGCAGGTGAGGCAGTGTCTGAATTAGTAAACCATGTTTCTGTTATAACAAGAAGGTTGGGGTTGTTAGACAGGGCCCATTTTAGGGTTTTTGAGAGTGATGGAATACAGATGGTGTGTTTGAGGTCATCTAGATTTCTATAATGTCTTGATTTCCAAATGTGATGAGGACCGAGACTTGGAGAAAGATCTACACCTAACAGAAAAATAAAAGAAAGATATAGAAGAGGATTCAGTGGCGTAAATTCTGCTCAGGTGCCCGGAGGCAAGGCACGGCACTGGTGTGACATCATGACGTCTGGCATTGCATTACTGGGTTCAGGTAAGTTTAATGCTTTTTAACGGAGACCACAGCCTGTAATAGCTATATTACTAGCTTGGGCTTGAGCCTTAAAAAGCCGAATTAAGGACCGATGACTACAGAAAGGGACAGTGGAAGTGCCACCCCTAGGGGCTAGCACCCAGAGCTCAGCGCTTCCATTGACTTAGGTACTTCTGCCACTGAGAGGATTGCATAACCTAGGATATGTTTAATTGAGGTGAATTTTTGAGAATATTAGAGATAAACATTTAGGTTAGGAAAAGTGTTAATTATTGGAGTATGGAGCAGAGCTGGGCCAATAAAGATAGAGGGAAGTGATGTAGGAAGAGCAAGGGGTTATGATCTGAACAGAAATGCTGTGTAAGAATCCGAAAAGCACAACAATGGCAAACATTGTCGGTTTGAAAAGGGTTTGCAGGTCAAATGCATTTAAGATAATAGATACTTAAAGGTCGTCATTGTGTGGTTATAGATGACACTATGGCAGAGAATAAGAAGGAGCAAAAATTAGACAAAATAATAAACATGGATATAAAATCCAAATGATATTTGTGCAGAAATTATGTAGTCCAAGGTGTGCAGAAAGCCAAAGCAGTAACTAAAAGAATCAAGTAGAGGGTTTGCCTTTTGCAATGTGCAGGCAAAGAAATACAGAAGGACCTGATTCGGAGATGGAAAATGAGAGAGGAAAGTTACTCCTGGGCAAAAACATGATCATTTCAGGTTAAGTCAAGGTAATTGTATTCTTTGCATGCAGGGATATATCTTTGAATTGCTTACTGCACACAGATAGTGACCAGCTTTACTTTTACACTGTTATATAGACTTGGGCTTTGAAACATCACCTCTCCACTCTAATACTGTTTGCAACAAATGAAATTTGAATCCCCTAAAGTAAACATGGTTTTGCCAAGGTGTAACTTTCCTCTATTATTTTCAGTCTCTGAATCAGGTCCGGAGTGTCCAAGATAAGCAGGTGTTTGAGATGAGGAGTCATGTACTTCAGTAAGCTCATTAATAAAGACGTCCTGTAGAAGCAGAGATGTGCTTCTGTTTAACTTCGGTGTAACTTCTGATTCCTACTAAAATTCTATGCCCACTTAAACTTATGGAATTATACACTAAGGCAGCCACATGGCTTGGTAGCCTGCACCTAACTATTAAATAGTAATGCCAACATGTGAATGGAATGATTTGTAACAAACAATACCCTCCTCTCACTACAAAAGGTGCTCTATAGTCTAACACAAATTTACTAAGCTGCAGTTTTGGCAGCGGTTTTTAATCGCTGCTAATTGCGTTGGTTTCTGGCAATTTTTTATGCAAAAGCACTGTGTTTACTATTCAGCATTTTGCTTGACAATTTTGAAACCACCGTCAATGTATAGCGTTTTCAAATGATGATTTACCTTTTTATCCTGGTTAATTTAATGAAAATATAATTGTTTTGATGAAAATTGTGACAGTTTTATTAAAAGTGTCCATTTTTAAATATACGGTGTTAAATGTCATGAAAGAAGTGATGCTTTATTGTAGTCTCACACAAAATGTTGTCTCTCTTTTTCTTAATATGTTTCTTTTTTTATAAAAATATTACTAATGCTCCGATATATTATTTTGACAATTCCATAACTAAAGTAAATGATTGTTTATTGTCCCAAACACAATTCATTAAGCAATTCTTGAAAATATATTCTACAGCATATTTACAATTAACAACATGGGGCCTTGACATATACCACTTATGACCAATTAGAAAATGTTCTATTTATCACAATTCTCTCTGGTTTACTATTTACCAACCAGTTTTTAGCCCAAGTACAAATTTTGTTTCCTAAACTCAGTTCTCTTATTATGTGAACCAAGCTCTTGTGTGACACTGTATCAAAAGCTTTTATAAAATCTAAGTAGACCACATCTACTGTATTACCATGGTCTAAGTTCACAGTAACTTCCTCATATAAGCTAATTAGATTAGTGTGGATTCATATCCTTAACCAAATCAGCTGTCGACACAAAACTCTGTCAACACTATAGAGATTATCACTTCTATAATCAATTACCTTTCTCCACTGAATTTCAATGTAAACGTAGTTGTTCTTTGCATCACTATTCGCATTACTTACAGACTACTTCTCTGTATACACCTGTGCAACTTCATCATTAAGTGATCTAATTTGTTTTATCCTCCATTTCTCAGTCCATTAACAGGAACTACCATAGGTCATCCTCTTTTTTGTACCAACTTCATTCAAATTACACAAGGGGTCCCAAGCTAGAGACCCAGAACTCAGATTGTATTATAATGAAAACAGTTTACAACTGTTTAATACTGAGAATAAAGGTGAAAACTACTCTTAATTCTTCTTAATCAGAGTTTAATAGAGGTTTTCTTTGTTCTTGTGAATTTGACATGCTTAAAAACTTAAAAATCTAACTATAGATAATTTTATAAAATGATAAACAGTTTCACTTATATCACTAATAAACAATTCAGTTATTGTTGAAATATATGGTTGGGTTATATAATGATTATTGAGGCATGTTTTTTCCTCTCTGATTGGCTGAAGTTCTGAAGACCTTATACAAGTATTAGATAGTTATTAGAATTCAATATATAATATATTTCAAGTTTTTTTTTTAAATGATCTTAATTTGCATATTGTTATCAAAGGCTTCCAGGTCCACAGTAGTGGTCCGAGTCCCCCACTGTGGCGTTTATCATTCTCCAGTGAACC
>WWET01003693.1:18839-37897 GCA_011038615.1 Limnodynastes dumerilii | reverse complement strand
TCTCCTAGTCCTGAGTTCAGACCCCTCACTTCAATGCCAGCTGACATACTGCTTAGCGTTTTTCATGAATGCTGCCATCTTGCTCATGTTCACCTAACCTCCACAAGCCAGTTGCCTTCCATCTTTTTTTATTACACACTTCAGACGCCTAATGGGAGTATTGGTACCATCATTGTTGATTTTTGAACATGCAACTCTTTTTAGTTTGCTTTCCAGACAGCAAGTTAACGACCAGAATTTGGAGATGGTACAAACAACCCCGTGGTATTCATCAGCTGCCAGCATCACCACAGGTACAACTCTAACAACTGATGCAGCATGAACTTCGAAGACTGAGTGTACCACCACAACCTGAGCCGGCAACAGAGTAAGAAAGACGAGGCATCACATGAGGGGAATAGATAATGTCATCACCACTATTCCCTGGTACGTCACTGTGATTTTACTAAAAAGTTAACTTTCTTAGTTTTCTATTCTTTGTTTATACTGTTACATTTTGTCTTTTTCCAATCCACTGAAATAATTCTTCTTTATTGCAAGGGACAATAGCAGCAGTGAAGAACACTCTGGCATAGAGATGGCTATTTCTAAAGAAAGTGACTAACACACTTCAGTACTGGCACCCCCTTACACTGACCAACCCAACTCTAGACTTTTCCTTTTCAGAAATCCTTGTTCCATAAGACACATAAGTATTTGTGTCCTATTGACACACACAAGTTCACAAGTTTTATACAGGCATCCATTGGGTATTCATGGGGACTGAAGCAGATGATTGTCCCCCTGAGTCCCTAATAAGGATAAGGGCTGCAGGTAGCTGGCAGTACATAGGTCATAGGATGATGGGCTCAACCCAGAACAGCTTATTAGAGTTTAGCTGTCATCTGTTCACAGGATACAACGCTGTGGGCAGGGGGAGTGTCAGGGGGAGTTAGCGATGTAACGCTGAGTGTTAGTACGCTCAGCGCTACATCGTACCTCTGGATCAGGCCCATTGTGTATATGCGGTCTTAAAGTAAAGACTGCATATACGCAATCTACGTAAGGAAAAGATACGTAGATAACGTTAAAAATTTATTACGCATGCGCAGTAGTAAAAAACGCTAAACTCCGGATGTATATGTTACACGTCCGGTAGTATGCATATGGTCCAATATTCTTGAAAGTAGGGATATACTTTATTGTACTTACAGCCCTGATATGAACCTAGCTGTGGTACTAGTGATATTACAACAGAATATACCAGGTTACAAATGCAATCCCGCTCCAATTTACCCCGTTATAATACTTTAGACATATCATAGCACTGGCAACATTTATATAACTTAACAACACACACCTAAGTGCCGGCAGTTAAATCTTGGAGCACTTTCCTCTTTTAAAATATATATATGTGCAACGGCAAGGAGAGAGGGCGACATGGCCACAATAAATGATTATCTTTATAGATCTCTTTGCTACTCCTTTCGACAACCCTTTAAAATATTGAAAGAATTGGTTATCAATGGTTATCAGGGAAATCATTTAAAAAAGTTATCACTATCACAGATTAGGGATTGTACTTACACCACTAAGGTTATTTGGGCAGATCCAGACCCTCACACGCAGTAATCTGTGCAAAGCAGCATGTTGACTAGAAATTGCTTCAGCCAGTAAGAGGCAATTACTTCTTTCTGCATGTTATTTACTACTGTATAAGATTATACATTGTGATGGTGGAAATTTATGGGCATTAATGTAACAGCAGTGCGGATTAATGCAGTGCAGTGCAGATAAAGATCGGTCTTCATAATTACAGAATGTACAGTAATGCCCAGTCAAACCCCTGTATGGTTCACAAGCTGTTGTAAGGCATTGTGCAGGATTTGTCTGCAGCCCGGATTGGAAAGTAGGACGCAAAAATGCAGAAATGCTGTCATACATACAGATTTGTATAATATTCATAGCAATTACAAAAAGGCAGAGTATTTTATAGTTAGGCCGCACCAATGCCTTACAAAGTGGCATTACTACGACCCCCTTTCTGCTACTACTTACTCTGTCATGCAAATAAACTTTGCAAATAAACATTCAATGAAAACAAACTAGGCCTTTTACTGAATCCAGACCTCTGATGCTGGAATTTCCACTGCATGCAACTACCACACTGGCAAGGGCAGGTTACTCCCCTTGCTCTAATGGTAGTTACACTAGCTAGACCCTATATTAATATTTCCGCACTGGAAATCTGAGTTGTACATAAGAGCTGAAGCTAGCACTTACTATACAATTGCATTCCTTTCTCTCTCATACAGGGCCGGATTCACAACAGCGGATGTATTGCATATACGCATAGTTGCCTACTTTTGAAAAATCATTTCAGGGAGAAAAGTAAAAAGCATAGGGGCGGTCTCTGCGTCGCCAGGGGGCGGTCCCTGCGTCGCCACTGTTTGTGTATGGGTGTCCTGCAAAGTAATCACTTACACATTTCAAAAGTCAAATATTTCTAGTTGGTGGGAGTTTTTATGTGTTCTCCACACCTTCCTCCTACTCCCTTGTATTCTACAAACTTCCTCTACTCCCCATGCATTCTCCAGACTTCTCCATAAGCCCCTGTGTATTCTCCAGACTTCCTCATATGCCCCGTGTATTCTCCAGACTTCCCCATACTCCCCTGTATATTCTACAAACTTCCCCATACTCCCCTGTATTCTCCAGACTTCCCCATACTCCACTGTGTATTCTCCAAACTTCCCCATGCTCCACTGTATTCTCCAGACTTCCCCATACTCTCCTGTGTATTCTACAGACTTCCCCATATGCCCCTGTATTCTCCAGACTTCTGCATACTCCCCAGTGTATTATACAGACTTCCCCATACTCCCCTGTGTATTCTCCAGACTTCCACATACTCCCCTGTATGCACCAGACCTCCCCATAATCCCCTGTATTCTCCAGACTTCCGCATACTCCCCTGTATTTTCTAGACTTCCCCATACTCTCCTGTGTATTCTCCAGACTTCCCCATACTCCTGTGTATTCTTTAGACTTCCCCATACTCCCCTGTGTATTCTCTAGACTTCCCCATACTCCCCTGTATTCTCCAGACTTCCCCATACTCCCCTGTATTCTCCAGACTTCCCCATTCTCCCCTGTGTATTCTCCAGACTTCCCCATAAACCCCTGTATTCTTCAGACTTCTGCATACCCCCCTATGTATTATACAGACTTCCCCACACTCCCCTGTATTCTCCAGACTTCCCCATACTCCCGTTGTATTCTCCAGACTTCCCATATGCCCCTGTATTCTCCAGACTTCCCCATACACCGCTGTATTCTCCAGACTTCCCCATAATGTCAGCCTCCATGTCTGCTCCCTTATTGCCAGGCTCCATCTGCCCCCTTAATGTCAGCCTCCATGTCTGCCCCCTTATTGCCAGGCTCCATTTCTGCCCCCTTAATGTTAGCCTCCATGTCTGCCCCTTAATGTCAGCCTCCATATCTGCCCCTTAATGCCAGCCTCTATATCTGCCTCTTAATGCCAGCCTCTATATGTGCCCCTTAATGCCAGCCTCCATATTTGCCCCTTAACGTCACCCTCCATATCTGCCCCTTAATGCCAGCCTCCATATCTGCCCCTTAATACCAGCCTCTATATCTGCCTCTTAATGCCAGCCTCTATATTTGCCACTTAATGCCAGCCTCTATATGTGCCCCTTAATGCCAGCCTCCATACCTGCCCCTTAATGCCATCCTCTATATCTGTCTCTTAATGCCAGCTTCCATATCCGCCCCTTAATGCCAGCCTCTATATCTGCCCCTTAATGCCAGCCTCCATGCCAGCCCATTTATTGCTTTTCTCACTTACCTTTGATGTCTTCTGTCTTCCTCCGTGGCCTCCGGGAGAAAAGGGTGCTCTCCCGAGAGATCTCCCAGGATTCCAGGAGTCTCACTTTTAGTTACGTAGATTGCGTATATGCGGTCTGAAAGACTTTTAGTTACGTAGATTACATGAAAAAGATACTGTGCATGCGGGAAACACTGGACGTATATGCAATACGTCTGGTGTTGTGAATCCAGCCCATAAAGTGTAAGAGCTTCTAGTTCTGTCCCGTCCTGCTGTCCTGGTACTGCGGCACCCATGCATGCAGCGCAGTACAAAAAGGAAAACAAAAAAAAAAAGGATCCAGCCCTTTGTTAAATTACTGATAAAAGTGTGTATAGTAGGTCATCAGCCTCCTAAGGATAAAAATTTATAATCAACACATATAAAAATGCACCTAGGGCCTGGACAGTTATTATGCTGACTAGGCTGCAGTCTATGGCACAGTTATTTAGGGGGGGAGCATCAGGGATAAATTGACCTTACCATCCTCAAGATTTCATGAGGCATCCCATGCATCCCATACATCATATAAGGCAGTGGTGGAAGTGAAAATTTCAAAGTGGCGGTAAGAAGTGGTGGAATGAAAATATAGAAATAATACAAGTGAATGGAGATTTATAGCTTTTCAATTAATTCAGTGGGAGAAGGGACGGTATGACATATACCCCCTCACTTTGAGGGACAATTATAGAGGGATAGCACATATAAAAGAGAGAATAGGGTACTAGGTTGCTGTGTCTACCACGTAATAGTCCCTGTTGAAAGGTGTTGGGAGAGTGGCATTAACGCTTAATAATTCCCTAACTGCACCAGTAGGTCTCTAGAGTCAGGGGACCATGTTCAGCTAATAAAACCACACTGACTAAATAGCAACAGTAATTTTGAATTTATTTATGTAAGTACAGATTTATATACATAAAAAAAATTACATAAAAAATATATGACTCTTACTAACACTAAACATTATTATTACTATTATTAATGTTTATTTATAAGGCTCCATACGGTATCCACAGCGCCGTACAAACATATAAAACACAATTAACAGACAGGGTTGCATATACAATGCAAAAATAAAAAACAGTACAAAAAGCAGAATAATATGTATGGAAAATAAAGATGCAGGATATGTGTGTAGAAGTAGATGAATAAGGCGTGAGACAGAGACTGGAGCGAAAACTACCAGCTACTTGTTCTCTGTTTTGGTGGTTCTAACTCTAAAACAGTCCCAACTTTGGGACATATATCATGTATTTTTAAATTGAGAGCACACCCCTAGCATAGGTCCCTAAGTCTCCAAAACATTCTTGTAAGTGGCTAGTTGCTTATCATATATTTGCAAATGTATTTAGTAAATTTCTCTAACTTTTATTTTAAAGACTAGTCTAAAGCCCGTCATAAAGATGGAAAAAAATTATGTTCCCCATCATGTATCTCCAGCAGCCCCCCAGTATTCCCCACCATGTGTCTCCAGCACCCACAGTATTCCCCATCATATGTCTGCAGCCCCTCAGTATTCCCCATCATGTGTCTCCAGCCCCCCCAGTATTCCACTTCATGTGTCTCCAGCCACCCTCAGTATTCCCCATCATGTTTCTCTGGCCCCTTCATTATTCCCCATCATGTGTCTCCAGGCCCCCCCCCCAGTATTCCCCATCATGTTTCTCCAGGAGCCAAGTGTTCCTCATCATGTTTCTCCAGCCCCCCTCAGTATTCCCCATCATGTGCCTCCAGCCCCTATCAGTATTCTTCATCATGTTTCTCCAGCCTCTCCCCTTACCTTTGTGTCTTCCTCCTCCGTGGCGCTCTTCCTCCTTCATGTGTATACAGGAAATTTCTGTATGAGCTGCTGCAGCTGTTACATAGAGCTATCCAGCATGACGCCAGATAGATATGAGAGACAGAGAGAGTTAAATGAGATATATGAGAGAGAGAGAGATAAAGAGAGATACAGTGATAGATAGATAGATAGATAGATAGATAGATAGATAGATAGATAGATAGATAGATAGATACAAAAAACAAGACATGGCCTGGCACTCTAGCCATTACTCAGTTACTAATCATGATCCTCTATCATTATCTATATATAATATGTGTATATATATGTACAAGACATGGCCTGGCACTCTAGCCATTACTCAGTTACTAATCATGATCCTCTATCTTTATCTATATATAATATGTGTATATATATGTACAAGACATGGCCTGGCACTCTAGCCATTACTCAGTTACTAATCATGATCCTCTATCTTTATCTATATATAATATGTGTATATATATGTACAAGACATGGCCTGGCACTCTAGCCATTACTCAGTCACTAATCATGATCCTCTATCTTTATCTATATATAATATGTGTATATATATGTACAAGACATGGCCTGGCACTCTAGCCATTACTCAGTTACTAATCATGATCCTCTATCTTTATCTATATATAATATGTGTATATATATGTACAAGACATGGCCTGGCACTCTAGCCATTACTCAGTTACTAATCATGATCCTCTATCTTTATCTATATATAATATGTGTATATATATGTACAAGACATGGCCTGGCACTCTAGCCATTACTCAGTTACTAATCATGATCCTCTATCTTTATCTATATATAATATGTGTATATATATGTACAAGACATGGCCTGGCACTCTAGCCATTACTCAGTTACTAATCATGATCCTCTATCTTTATCTATATATAATATGTGTATATATATGTACAAGACATGGCCTGGCACTCTAGCCATTACTCAGTTACTAATCATGATCCTCTATCTTTATCTATATATAATATGTGTATATATATGTACAAGACATGGCCTGGCACTCTAGCCATTACTCAGTTACTAATCATGATCCTCTATCTTTATCTATATATAATATGTGTATATATATGTACAAGACATGGCCTGGCACTCTAGCCATTACTCAGTTACTAATCATGATCCTCTATCTTTATCTATATATAATATGTGTATATATATGTACAAGACATGGCCTGGCACTCTAGCCATTACTCAGTTACTAATCATGATCCTCTATCTTTATCTATATATAATATGTGTATATATATGTACAAGACATGGCCTGGCACTCTAGCCATTACTCAGTTACTAATCATGATCCTCTATCTTTATCTATATATAATATGTGTATATATATGTACAAGACATGGCCTGGCACTCTAGCCATTACTCAGTTACTAATCATGATCCTCTATCTTTATCTATATATAATATGTGTATATATATGTACAAGACATGGCCTGGCACTCTAGCCATTACTCAGTTACTAATCATGATCCTCTATCTTTATCTATATATAATATGTGTATATATATGTACAAGACATGGCCTGGCACTCTAGCCATTACTCAGTTACTAATCATGATCCTCTATCTTTATCTATATATAATATGTGTATATATATGTACAAGACATGGCCTGGCACTCTAGCCATTACTCAGTTACTAATCATGATCCTCTATCTTTATCTATATATAATATGTGTATATATATGTACAAGACATGGCCTGGCACTCTAGCCATTACTCAGTTACTAATCATGATCCTCTATCTTTATCTATATATAATATGTGTATATATATGTACAAGACATGGCCTGGCACTCTAGCCATTACTCAGTTACTAATCATGATCCTCTATCTTTATCTATATATAATATGTGTATATATATGTACAAGACATGGCCTGGCACTCTAGCCATTACTCAGTTACTAATCATGATCCTCTATCTTTATCTATATATAATATGTGTATATATATGTACAAGACATGGCCTGGCACTCTAGCCATTACTCAGTTACTAATCATGATCCTCTATCTTTATCTATATATAATATGTGTATATATATGTACAAGACATGGCCTGGCACTCTAGCCATTACTCAGTTACTAATCATGATCCTCTATCTTTATCTATATATAATATGTGTATATATATGTACAAGACATGGCCTGGCACTCTAGCCATTACTCAGTTACTAATCATGATCCTCTATCTTTATCTATATATAATATGTGTATATATATGTACAAGACATGGCCTGGCACTCTAGCCATTACTCAGTTACTAATCATGATCCTCTATCTTTATCTATATATAATATGTGTATATATATGTACAAGACATGGCCTGGCACTCTAGCCATTACTCAGTTACTAATCATGATCCTCTATCTTTATCTATATATAATATGTGTATATATATGTACAAGACATGGCCTGGCACTCTAGCCATTACTCAGTTACTAATCATGATCCTCTATCTTTATCTATATATAATATGTGTATATATATGTACAAGACATGGCCTGGCACTCTAGCCATTACTCAGTTACTAATCATGATCCTCTATCTTTATCTATATATAATATGTGTATATATATGTACAAGACATGGCCTGGCACTCTAGCCATTACTCAGTTACTAATCATGATCCTCTATCTTTATCTATATATAATATGTGTATATATATGTACAAGACATGGCCTGGCACTCTAGCCATTACTCAGTTACTAATCATGATCCTCTATCTTTATCTATATATAATATGTGTATATATATGTACAAGACATGGCCTGGCACTCTAGCCATTACTCAGTTACTAATCATGATCCTCTATCTTTATCTATATATAATATGTGTATATATATGTACAAGACATGGCCTGGCACTCTAGCCATTACTCAGTTACTAATCATGATCCTCTATCTTTATCTATATATAATATGTGTATATATATGTACAAGACATGGCCTGGCACTCTAGCCATTACTCAGTTACTAATCATGATCCTCTATCTTTATCTATATATAATATGTGTATATATATGTACAAGACATGGCCTGGCACTCTAGCCATTACTCAGTTACTAATCATGATCCTCTATCTTTATCTATATATAATATGTGTATATATATGTACAAGACATGGCCTGGCACTCTAGCCATTACTCAGTTACTAATCATGATCCTCTATCTTTATCTATATATAATATGTGTATATATATGTACAAGACATGGCCTGGCACTCTAGCCATTACTCAGTTACTAATCATGATCCTCTATCTTTATCTATATATAATATGTGTATATATATGTACAAGACATGGCCTGGCACTCTAGCCATTACTCAGTTACTAATCATGATCCTCTATCTTTATCTATATATAATATGTGTATATATATGTACAAGACATGGCCTGGCACTCTAGCCATTACTCAGTTACTAATCATGATCCTCTATCTTTATCTATATATAATATGTGTATATATATGTACAAGACATGGCCTGGCACTCTAGCCATTACTCAGTTACTAATCATGATCCTCTATCTTTATCTATATATAATATGTGTATATATATGTACAAGACATGGCCTGGCACTCTAGCCATTACTCAGTTACTAATCATGATCCTCTATCTTTATCTATATATAATATGTGTATATATATGTACAAGACATGGCCTGGCACTCTAGCCATTACTCAGTTACTAATCATGATCCTCTATCTTTATCTATATATAATATGTGTATATATATGTACAAGACATGGCCTGGCACTCTAGCCATTACTCAGTTACTAATCATGATCCTCTATCTTTATCTATATATAATATGTGTATATATATGTACAAGACATGGCCTGGCACTCTAGCCATTACTCAGTTACTAATCATGATCCTCTATCTTTATCTATATATAATATGTGAATAGAATAGAGTGACACGGGGCATTGACTTGACAAAAAAGAGAAAAAAGGGCCACTATTATTTTAAGCACACCTGCTCCTATAAATATTGCAGTTAAAAAACAACAGAATGGTTTTGGTTGAGAGGAACGGAGCGTTACATTCCTTGAAGGAAGGAACACCGCACTAGGAGGAGTAAAATAATCTCACCATAAATTAATCACTGAGAAAAGGTAGGAGTGCAATAGAGTGACACGGGGCAATGACTTGACAAAAAAGAGAAAAAAGGGCCACTATTATTTTAAGCACACCTGCTCCTATAAATATTGCAGTTAAAAAACAACAGAATGGTTTTGGTTGAGAGGAACGGAGCGTTACACTACATTCCTTGATCAGTGATTTATTTTGCATTTATTATCCCACATAATATATACTCTGCTGACAATTCAGGTAATCATATCTATGAAATTGGATTTTGATAATCCGTTTCTACAGGTCAGAATTACCGCATGTCAGACCTGTCAATCAAATAACGGGTTTGACATGAAGTGCGGCTCACTGATCGGCTCCCTTAGATGATGTCAGTGTCCTCAAAGGCTTTGCGATTGGTCAAGCAACATGTAAATACGACACTCCCCCCTTTCCCACTGCATTGCCTTGAAACAGCTCACGCGAAACACGCGTCAGCAGCCCAGGTGTATGCAGCGTTTCTCCCCCTACAAGTCTTGGGTCCGCAGCTCCCCTACTCCCTCATGGTATGACTGTTCCTTTTTCCTCTTTTACCCAGGGAATACAGGGCTCCGTGAGGAGCGAAGCACCGCCGTGAGGCGGTTTTATTATTTTGCATTTTTTGTTTTCCATAAAAGGGTAATATAGGGTCTTTTTGCAGTTTGCCTTACTGCATGTCTTACCATGGGCATTAATCGTTTTGATGCTGGTTTACATTAGCAATATTGTGCTTTCTATGATACATTGAAACATTGTTACCAGTATCTGAATGCTACATTTGTTTCAAATGATATTCTGAATGGTGCTTGGACCTATGACTTACAGGGGAGAGACATGTCTTTTTCTGCCCACCTGTTTCGATTTTGTCGCACATTCCCACTATTTTATTAAATTAAATATGTATTTTTTCGCTAGCTATATAGTGATTGATTTTAATCAATTTAATAAAAGTTAATTTTTATAGGAGTGGGTGTGCATAGAATAATAGTGGCCCTTTTTTCTCTTTTTTGTCAAGTCAAGTGGTCAATGAACCATTAGTAGTACTGGTACCACTGGTTGAGAACCCCTAAATTAGAGCATTGTGCAACATGGGAGTAATAAATAGTTATTAATTAATTAATTAGTAGTAATTAAAAATTCTAAATAGATGGAGGTTTATTTATGACAGCCCAATTATTTCATTATTTTATCTTTTTGTCATAATTACAACACAAAGGACCTGATTGACAATTAAGAAAATTCTGCTTTTTAGGTGAGTATATTTAAGAAGGGATATACTGTGCAGGCGTACTTACGTAATATACGCAATTTACGTAGGACTTAAGAGCGGGATGGCTCTGAAACACAATTTCCTCAAGGTTCATAATGATTTAGGAATAAGGGGGGGGGCAGGAAAACTTAAGAAGGAAGATAAGAAGATTGGGAGAAGGAAGCAATTTAAATGAGGAAATCTAGGCGTGGTTAGGGAAAAAGTTTTTAATTAGCCGCCCTACGCACACAACTACGAATCTAAGATAAGGTAGTCCTATGGCGTTCGTAAGTGAGTTAAGAAGCTGAAAACCGGGGGCATGTCAGAGGAGTCGCCTTGCTACTTTTTGTGTATAATTAAGAACCTAAATAATTCTTGTGAATATGGTCCAAATTGTTTACTAAAACAAAATATTTTATTTTAAGTACCCTTTTTGTACATGTTTTTATTGTTTGGGGAATTACTCCATGTTTACAAGCTGACTACATTAGATGTACAGATGATTATCTAAGATAATACTAACATAATACTCTGCTTTTAACATTATTACATTTTGAACCTCTCAACATTCTGGTGTCAACATGTTGATTGCCGATATTTTATACCAGACCTGGTTAAAACACTTTAGAACAATTAAGAAGTAGTGGTAATGTATATATCTGGATGGAATTTTATAGTATTATTGTTAAAGATGTAAGTGGAGTTCTGGTATTTAAAAAAATTGTTTACAGGCCCACTGAGTTACATTGAAATGACATATGTACTGGGATGTGTATGGACTGCAGTGCAAATTATTCAGCCACTTCACCTGGGAACACTGACAACAATTGCAAAAGTTGGAATTCAATGTTAGAGTAAGAAAATAATAATTTCTTCAATATTATTGTCTTTTAAATCCAGAGAATGCAGTTCCAAATCATGAATATTCTCATTATAATATAAAATATTTTGTTGGCATATAGTGGATAATGTTTCTCAGTTAACCATGGAACTATGGAAAACAAAAATGAATGCCAAGGTACTGGAGAAAAGTGTGCTAGAGGTCTGTACAAAACTTTTTAGATAATCATGTAAGACAGACCCTTACTTTTATAAACTGAACATTAATAAAGATATATTTTTTATTTATTTTGTAAATTAGCTACATGATTGGAGCCATTAGAAATAATTTTGTCATTCTTCCCAGTCATTCAAACAAAATCAAATTCAAAAAGAATGCATAAAATGATAATAAATGGACAATTATATTTTAATTACTGTATTTATATTGGTTGGAATATTTGTAGCAAGTGGTTGTGCAACACGTTTGATTGCCAGAGTAAAAATACTCCTCATAGCATTTTTAGGGAGTATTTCTAGCCAAAGAAGAGTATATTATAATCGGTAATTAAATTAAACGTTAAAGTGGTCTATGCTGTTTCAAATTCACCATTTAGAAGTAATAACTACAGTAAGTTGCTCCCCTGCTTCAATGCCAAGATATGAACAACATATAATCATTTTATTTATTTCAGGAATTTTACCCCCCTCTTTTAATAGAGGAACATCACATCTGCCTGAAAATTGCATTGTTACAACCTATGCCACATTTAATACTGTTACACTCTGCAGGTTCATCCTGGCAGAGTGTGTGTTAATTTCTTGCCAGTTCTATGTGTCTGATTTTCTCCCAGCTACAGGTTAATTGTCCCTGGAGGTGTGTCTGGCTTCCACAGCTATTGGGGGAGTGTTCGTTAAATAGCCTCCAGTGCAAGTAACAGGTGCTGGTCACAGTTTCTCTGTTGCGTTACTGTGCCAGTCTGGTTGCTTTTTTCTTGCCTTGTGCTTTGATTATTTTTCTTGTTCTTGAGTGCCCTCATTCATTCCTGCCCAAGTTCCTTGCCATTTTTCCCTATTGTCTCTTGTTCCTTCTCTCTCTCCTTAGTGTTTCTTCCAAGTTTGTGTTTTCCTATTTATTCCTGCCTGACTGTATCTGTTAACCCCTCAGGGTGTTCCTGCTGTTTGAGTGTGTGAGTGACTGTCCTAGTCTGTCTTGTACGTCTAGTCAGTCCCGTTAACCCCATCTTGTCCTCAGAGTCCGTTCTGTGTTTTTGTATTGTTTGTCCCGGTGTAGTTCCTTCTGACCGGCCTATTACCCCTACTATATTCCTTCTATCTAATCTGGTTTTCTCACTAAGTTCTTCTTATTCCTCTCCCGGGTTTTCTTTAAAGGTGCATATCCTGACGAGTCCCACCTGCTCCAGTCTATCCCCACCATCAGGGCCTCTAGCGAAAACTCAGACAGACATCAGGCTCTACAAACCGGTGAGTTACCCGCTCTTACTTATCTCTCTCTTTGGTCACCCCAGTTCCCTGTCGGGGTAAACCTGGGGTACCATAACATTCCAGGGTACCATAACATTATGACCAGCCAATACATAGGCCTCATGAATTCCGCTACCACTGAGAGGTCAAACTTTCCTCAGTCAAGCATGGACTTGTTAGTGGTATCTCCACCTGGTTTGGATGTCCAGCTCCTGCAGTCGCTCCACTCCAGAGTTTTACTGCTCCGTTTCCAACTCTCCCAAGTGTTGTCTTTGTTACCACGTATGCTGCAAAGAATGCCAAGTCTTGAGAATCTGGTGTTTACTTCGAAAGGCTTTCATGGCTCAGTACATACTAACCCTACTTTGAGACCATCTGGTACACCTGACCATGGACTATCTTCTGAGCCACCCATTCAATCCAACTCCGGTGTGTCTCAAACTCCAGCTCCAGTCTGGCCTCTGAATCCTTGCTCTGACTCCAACAGATTCTTTAATTCCAGCCTGGATAGGCCCCACAAGCCTGGCGATTCCGGGGTTCTCACACTAGCTACTACCAGATTCAGAGGTAGTCATCATCCACCACTGTCGCTGGAGGAGCGCCTATATAGACTGGATCATAGACTTTGTCTGTACTGCGCTAGTGCTGAACACTTTTACTTACTTGTCCCATTCGTAAGCCCAGACATCTGCTAGTTGGGAACTGGGTGTCAAGTCCTGCAGCCCCAGGCAGGGTGTTAAGTCCTGCAGCCCCAGGAGGGGTGTCAAGCCGTGCAACCCCAGGAAGGGTGTCAAGCCGTGCAACCCCAGGAGGGGTGTCAAGCCGTGCAACCCCAGGAGGGGTGTCAAGCCGTGCAACCCCAGGAGGGGTGTCTTGTCGTACAAGCCCAGAAGGGGTCCATGCTGTCGAGCCCAAGGTGCCTCTTCTTGCCAGTTGTGTGCGTCTGATTTTCTCCCAGCTGCAGGTTAATTGTCCCTGGAGGTGTGTCTGGCTTCCACAGCTATTGGGGGAGTGTTCCTTGAATAGCCTCCAGTGCAAGTAGCAGGTGCTGGTCATAGTTTCTCTGTTGCGTTACTGTGTCAGTCTGGTTGCTTTTCTCTTGCCTTGTGCTTTGATTATTTCTCTTGTTCTTGAGTGCCCTCATTCATTGCTGCCCAAGTTCCTTGCCATTGTTCCCTATTGTCTCTTGTTCCTTCTCTCTCTCCATGGTGTGAGTGTAGTTACCTGCCGTTTGTTGTGTGCAAGCTCCTGTCTCTTTATCTGTATTGTCAAATTATATCCAGCCTTGTGCTGGTACATGTGCCACTCTACCTGCACTAATCTGTATTCCAGTCCTGTACTGGTTCTGTGCCACTCACCTGCACTATCTGTATTCCAGTCCTGTACTGGTTCTGTGCCACTCACCTGCACACTATCTTGCCTAGCTGTAGTAGTCTTCTGTATAAGTGTGGCCTTTTCCTGTTTCCTCTCTCCTACGAATTTGGTTTTGGGGGCCACTACATGTTGTTGGGGTGCAGCCAAATACATCCCCACCATCAGGGGCCCTGGTGAACACCACCACGTATATTAGACTCCGCGCCCTGGTAACCGTTCTCGTAAGGAAATAAGATATGTGTATGCAGCAGCCAATGGAGATAGCCTCCTTGCCGGTCAAAGTTTCTAGTGTTACCTGTCCTTGCTCCTCTTTTGTATCAGTTTCTGAGTGTTACCTCTCCCTTTTGTTTATTGTGCCTGTGGATGGACCACATCATATAATTTATGAATTGGTATAATTAATGTTAGTTACGCAGTGCATCGCTGTATTTTTGGAAAGGTATGTAGTGTATTGTATGAATGCTAGGACATTTTGGACAATGTCTTTGGTAATTACCTATGGTAATGAGGCTCTTTCTGGCTTTACATCCTGGCTGAGACCACAGTGGGGGTGTCATTAGCTTTCATCGTAAGGTTCAGGATCTCTAATCTCTTTTAAGCCCATGGATTTGGGGAAATGTCGTTATCTGTAAATTGTGTTATATGTAACCTGTTATGTGTGAATTGCGTTATTTGTAATGTCCTGTGTGTAGGAAATATTTCCTGACTGTAATAATTGGATGTAATATTTGAGACGGAACGGCACCGTCTTGACCTGGGTGAGGGTGTTTCCCCCTCCCAGCATGTGTGCCAAAACCTGTATATAAAATGAGCTGTGTCTGTATGAAAAGTATTCCAACAAGAGTATTCCTACTGAAGTATTCTGAGCCTGGACATATCAGAGGTTCCTAACACCACTGGTCTAGAGGTCGTTTCTCTGCTGATCTGAAGAGAGCCCAGCTGCTGATCTGAAGAGATCCCAGCGCCCTGTCTGCTCTGCCAGCTACCCAGCAGTCCTGAACCGAAGCACGTGGTTCAGGGGGACAACATCAAGACCATGGGCGTGCAACAGCCATTCCAATGGATACCTGGAAAAAAGTGGTTCTAGGTGCCGGTGGTAGGAGCCTAGTGGTGGCAGCAAACCCTTCCTACAGCGCAGTGGGAGGAGCCAGTGACAGTCGGTCACTGGCTGTAAGCAGGAACCCCTATACCCATGGTGTAGGAGCAACGTAGCAGGACAACGGTTGGGAGCACTGGTTACAGACTGGTGACAGCAGTAGGATTCGTGGATCATGTCACATTTCTGGCGGCAGCAGTGGAATCCGTGTGTCCTGTCACAGTTCCCCTTCCCTGTGTCTGGTAACTAGGAGATGCCGCAACCACGCGGCTGAAAGCACAGTTCTCCCATTGGCTCTGCCTCCGGGACATGCATCCATCAACGCTGTAAAAATACCAGCTTTAACTACCAGTTTCAAACATGCACTAAGAAACACTCAACAAACTGTGAGCTTCAGACTTTGCTCTGCTTTTTTACCTGCATCTCAGCGCTATTACCTTTGCACTATCTGTTTGATCAAGTCCAGGCTGTATATGCTAACCTCTGCACAGAGATTTTACATTGTTTGCGCTCATATATCTTTTCTTTCTTTTGTTTGTAACAAATATTAAAGCATGCCTGTGATTTGTGAGGCATCATAGACACCCAGATAGGCTTTAATGTGATCACTGTTTTTAACACATTTTTATTATGGATTACAACAAGCTATATGATTTAGGGAGGTCTACCCAATGTAAGAGAGAGTGTGTGTGTGTGTGTGTGTGTGTGTGCATTGTGTGATATTATGTGTGTGTGTGTGTGTGTGTGTGTGTGTGTCAATATGCACATTGTAAATGTTATTAAGCTCAGTCTATACTTTCTATTCTCTTAAAGGCATGTTATACCTTAATAAAGTAGAAGAAATTATTCAAGCTAGCAAAGATGCTTGACAAAGAAGAAAGAGGACTGTAACATGACACTTATTAGTATATTTATATTTCAAACAAAATAAAATAAAAAAATATATAAAAAATTATAATAAATTGACAATTATATTGTGATTACTATATTTCTGTTGGTTGGAATATTTAAAGCACATTTCAATTATGGATTACAACATACTATATGTTTAGGGAGGTCTACCCAACAAAAGTGTGTGTTTGTGTGTCTGTACATTTTAAATGTTACAATTCAAATTGCACGTTCTATTTTCTAGAGGGCATCAATTTAATTTAATTGTATTCTTTGCATGCAGGGATATATCTTTGAATTGCTTACTGCACACAGATACTGACCAGCTTTACTATCACACTGTTATTTAGACTTGGGCTGGAAAATATCACCTCTCAACACTAGTACTGTTTGCAACAGATGAAATATGACTCCCCTGCAATCAACATGGTTTAGCCAAGGTGTGACTTTAAGTTCTTATTTTAAGAAGATTCTTAAGTGTGAATCAGGTCCATTATTATTATTATTATTATTATTATTATTATTATTATTTGTAGTAGTAATAGTAGTAATATTATATTCTCAACTGCTAATCTCTTTTTATCTGCATCAGGATTTTTGTACCTCATTAACAAACATGACTGACCAATCTGCTTTTGCCAATGTTTCAAATATACATATACTAGATCATACTAACTATATGAAACACAAGATTTATTAAGCCTACCTTTTTGTAAAGACTTCTAAGATCTCTGTACTGCCACATACTGTTTAGGACTTGAGATGCTGCCTTCACTACTTTTGGTGAATGCCTGTTTTAAGAAAAAATAAAAGGTGTTGGATGCTAAGTTTAATATGAAATAAGAGAAACATATGTTAGAATTATCACTTAAAACACACTAATATAGTATTACAGTATATATGTTTGCATACTATGTTCTGTGCATGTTGTAATTCTTGCATTATCTGTCTGTTCACAGTTTTACCATAAAATTTCCTCTGTTGTATAATAAATACCATTCTGGATCATCCCATCTGATTGGGTTTGTTGAAGAATTAGAGGTGGTTATACTGTATGCTTTGAATTTACCAAGGAGGTTCAGTGAGAGGCAGAACAGTAAAACATCAGGCTGTCAGCGAGTGGGAGACATACAGTACTGACTTACAGATCTGTTACAGTGCCGGCCACAGCTATCTGCATATGCCAGCACAACAGTTTCTATACAGTCTACTAATAATGGCAACTCAGCAATAGAAGTACCGCCATTTGACTACACAGAAACCCATACACTGTCAGCGCAGTCACCTGCATACGGCAATACAACAGTCCCTGCACAGTCAAGCATCTTAATAACAGTTTCAAGGCCCTGACTCCTCAGGGACCTGCTACATACCCTCCAACATTTCACGGCAAAAAAAGGTACACTTGACCACCAGAGGAGGCGTGTCTTTGTCACTTGGGGGTGTGTCAGCTAGAGGGGGCGTGTCTAATCCTACCTATGGTGCAGATTTTTCCCTATTCTTTTTTTCCACATTATATTAGGTCACAACCTACAATAGTTAAGTTAAACCCCCATAAATGAGCAGCAATTATTGTACTTTAAACAGAACTGTTAGTTTAAAAGAAATAGTAGAACAAATCCATCAGAAACACACAAAGGGGAAAAGTAACAACCACCACACAGGAATTAACCAGTACACAGAACAAATGAGGGTAAGGGACAAAATAACAGAAATAGTACCAAGACACAGTAAGAAACACTGCAGAGCAGACTTACCAGTCCTCTATGGCTGACCCTCACACCTGCTGTCACCATCAGACACCTCCACTTCTTCCATGCTGCTGGGCTCTCATGAGTCTAATCTCCAGCAGCAAGCCCTCTCTCCAATGCACTCTGATACTTCCTGATCCCTTTTCCTTCCTCTGATTGGCTCCCCAGCCTGCCCATCATCTTTAGGACGATCTCTTGTGGGCGGGGCTATGACGTGGNNNGATCTTTTGTGGGTGGGGCTATGGCATGGCGAGGCCTGATTGGCTTGCCAGCGTCTCCACATTCAAACAGCCTGCAGTGAGTCTGGGAAGCTGTAAATTCCCGGTACAAGTCGGTACAGACATTCTGGCCGGTGCAGACTGTTAAAAAACGGTACTGTACCAGCCAAATAGGTACAGTTGGAGGGTATGCTGCTACACTGTCAGTGCAGTCACCTACATGTGATAATATTGCAATCTCTGCAAAGTTAAATATCTACACCAGGGGGCTGATCCAGACCTACGCCCGCCGTCGCTAGGTACTAATGCACAGCATAACAAATATGCACCCCCCCCTGACTCCCCCCCCACCCTG
>WWET01003693.1:4941-18502 GCA_011038615.1 Limnodynastes dumerilii | reverse complement strand
CGCCAATACGCTGTGCTTTAGTAAGCACAGCGCATCGGCGTAGGTCTGGATCAGGCCCCAGGTCACCATGTCACAGAAAACGACATCTTCACACAAAATACGGTCTCGAGTCTTTGGTTCCTCCAAATCCTCATCCATTAGTAATGCAGCGATTATAGCACGTGCAAAGGCAGAAGCTGCAAAAGTACGGGCCAACTTTGCAGAGCAAGAAATGCAGTTGAAAATAGAGAAATCACATCTGGAAACAAAAAAAGAAATAGAGAAATCACATCTGGAAATAGAAAAAGCACGTTTGGAGGCAGAGAAAGGTATGTATGGAGAAAAAATGCTTAGAAGTACTTAGTGAGAAGCTCACTGCAGAGAAGGAAGCAGCAGCTGCCATGGCTGAAGCAGAGTACCTGGAGTCTGCAGAATTCCCTGATATGAAAAGAATGAATGAATTTGGCTCAGAACTCGGATCCCAGGATTCAATACAACGCACATCAGACTATGTCAATCAAGTCTCCAAAATGGGCAGCGTGCATCCAGTCTTCATCATTGAAACAAGCCAAACACGTTATACAGCGCCACCACAAGTCAGCAACAAACTACAAATTTGCAACCAGGAGAATTACAGACACAGTGAACCCACAAGGGGCAACTCTCCTCTACCTCAAGTGTTTGAATCTGCAAACTACAGCAAACACACTGCTTCCTACACACAAAAGCAGTATGATACCAGCTGCCCAGAACCAAACAACCTAAACAGGTATGACCACTCACCCACCATTCACAAACAACATCTCCTAGAGTTAATCAGGGCACATTAGACTTTGCTAAGTTTCTTGCAAGACAACAGTTGCTTATTGCAGGGATTTCCAAATTTAACGATCGCCCTGGAAGTTTCAAAGCCTGGCACTCCTCTTTCCAAAATGCAATAAGAGGATTAGGTCTGTCACATAGCAAAGAGATAGACCTTCTAATTAAATGGCTTTGGAATGAAGTCGATCATGCTAGAAGGATAAGAGTGATCAATATTAATCACCCTGAGAATGGCCTTAAAATGATCTTGGAGAGACTCAACGAGTGTTATGGCGCACCAGAAATAATAGAAAATGCACTGTTCAAAAGAATCGATGATTTCCCTAGGTTACCTAACTTTCCCTAGGTGATTTACTTACGGAACTTCAAGTAGCCAAGTGTGAGGGAGAATTATCGGGACTTGCCTTTCTTGACACAGCTAGAGGCATTAACCCCATAGTGCAAAAGCTACCTTACAATCTGCAGGAACAATGGGTCATCCATGGCTCCAAATATAAACAGCGCAACAAGATGCCATTTCCACTATTCTCTGTTTTTGTGGACTTTGTACACCAGCAAGCTAAGACCAGGACCAATCCTAGTTTTACCTTTACCTTGATAAGTGCTACTCCTATGCAACCTAACCCTCGCAAAGCATCAGCTGCAGTTCACAAGACTAATGTGCATTATTCAGATTCCCCCCACAGGTCTTCCAGCTCTGCCCACCAAGAGACGAAAGACAATGACCCTGCCAAGCAGTGTCCTCTGCATCACAAACCGCACCCTCTACTAAAATGCAGAGCCTTCAGAGATAAGTCCCTGGAGAACCGCAAAGCCTTACTAAGGGAAAATGGCATCTGCTACATGTGCTGTTCTTCCACATCCCACTTCGCCAAGGACTGTAAGGTTAGTGCTAACTGCACAGAATGTCATAGCACAGATCACAACACTGCTCTACACCCTGGGAATCCCAAATGGACTTTACAACACAGTTCTGGTGACACAGAGCACGGCGGGGAGCACAGTGTAGACCAAAGAGACACTACAGCAGTCATATCACAGATTACTTCACAGTGTACTGAAGTCTGCAAAGATGCTATAAGCGGCAGATCCTGCTCCAAAATCTGTTTAGTCAGAGTCTACCCCAAAGGCCAGCCGCACAAAGCTTTATGCAATCCTAGATGATCAAAGTAACAGGTCTCTAGCCAGATCAACCTTCTTTGAGACCTTTAATAACAAAGGCCCCAGCACTCCTTACTCCTTAAGAACTTGTGCAGAGAGTTTTGAGACAACAGGAAGGAGAGCAACTGCCTATCAAGTAGAGTCCTTAGACGGAAAGACATGCATTCCCTCACCAACTATTACTTAATGCAATGAGATCCCAAATAATAGGTCTGAAATACTACACCAGATGCAGCCATACATCATGGACATTTGAAACGTATAGCACATCTGATACCAGAACTGGACCCATAAGCCCAAATTATTTTACTCATTGGGAGATGTGAGGATACCACTTTCACCTGGCCCAATTACTATGCCAGAAACACTTGCTCGGTATCTCCTAGGGTTCGTTCAATCACTCAGGCAAACACAGTTATAAAAATACAACAGTAATTTATAATAAAACATGAACACGACACTATATCCTATCCATACACAGAAATCAATGCCAGGCAGAGTCACCTCATTATCTGTCCCCTTCCCCACTAGTCTAAGTGGCTTGTATCACCTGACTCTAAGTTCCAGCTGCTGTCCTCAAGACCACAAATACTTCCCCTCTGACGGCACTACAGTGCCTGGTCACAGTCTCCTCCCAAGGTCCAAATAAAGTCCAAAACAGTCCCAGGTGATGCTGCAGACTCCTGTCTGGGTAGATGTCTTGAGGGTCCCGGCCGCTCAACCAATGCTCTCCACCAGCGTGGTGGGGCTCTGAGTCTCAGGCTTCCTGCGTTAGGCAGGCCCCCCAAGTTCTATAGCACTATAGCACCAGTGAGCCACTCCCCAGGGAGGGAAGTATGTGGAAGATCCTTGATACTCAGGGCTCTCAGTGCTGGCAGAGGTCCCTACCTCAACGCCAGTCAGTTCAGGAATCACCAGCACTTCCAGGCCCTGGCAGAGGTCTCACTTCAATGCCAGCCTGGATCAGAATTTTCCCTCCAAAGACCCCTCTCTGGCCATTTACCTGGGACACACCTCCAGGCACTGAAGACAGTCTCTCATAGTCCAAGCAGAGGTGATTGGAGAATCAATAGCTAAGTGACAGCTGTTCATCAATGTCTAGGACACTATCCAGTCCCCCCATACCCTGTCCATACTGGAGGACTTCCTACTGTTTTGGCCCCACTAAGTCTAGCTCAGGGCTAGTGAAAGTTCTCTGATGCTGATAACCCTTGGTCTTATGTAGATGTGTGATAAGGAGCAGCCACTCCCAGACTTAACCCTTTCCAGTCATTTGTGATGTCACACACCTCCAGTTTCCTGTAGAGGGAGGGGGGGGAAGAGTCACCCCCCTGGTCTCTTCCTGTCCTCTGTATTCAGGGATTACCCTATATGGGCTTCCTGCACCCCACCACATATTACTCCAACCATCTGCCTGGCATTACACCCACATCACACAATAAACATTGCTATAACTACCTGCTACATAATCCTATAGAACATCACACAATAACCATCTTATAACTACACGCTTCATAACACACTTCTATAAATACAGAAACTTCATATGGTAAATGCAAAATATAACACACACAGTCTACATATTGAAGAGGTTACTGATACAAGTGTCACAATAGCTCTTCTTCATAATAAGTCCAGGGTTGATGACCAGGGCTGGGAAAGTAATAAATCCAGGGACACGCCCATCTCGTCACAGGAGAGATATCCTACGAGTCCACAAAGTCAGATTAATGGCCCTATGCTCAACGACTGGATCTGGGATGGGTCATAATAGGAGAAGTATGTCTTTGAGATGTGCACAAACCAACTACTATCAACAGCATGTTTACCAGTACTTTAGAAAATGGACGCCCTTCCCTTTTTTAGCCATGTCACAATCACTTCCTCATAAAAGAGTTACCACAATGTACTCAAAGACCACTAGTGACAACCACTTCTGTGACAACTACCAAGATCATCTGGGGTACATAGTCTTCCAAAGAAAGAAGATGGATGACCAGGTGGCAATGTCTATAGAGGACAAACTATTCTTGGAAATAATGGAGGAAGGACTAGTTAAAGATGACACCAACAGCTGGGTTGCACCTCTACCCTTTAGAACATCCACGCAACGCCTACCTAATAACAGAGAACAAGTACTTAAACGCTTTTCCTCACTTAAACACAACTTTCACAGGAAACCAGAGATGAGAGTACATATCTTCTCTTTCATCGCTAAAATATTTGAGAACGGCCACACTGAGCTCCCATTCTCAAAGACACAGAAGAATGCTGGTACCTACCCACGTTTGAAGTATACCATCCAAAGAAACCAGGACAGATCAGAGTCGTATTTGATTCCACTGCCAAGTATGAAGGTGTCTTTTTAAATGATGTTCTCCTGACAGGACCAGACCTTAACAACAAACTCCTCGGAGTACTCATACGTTTCCAAAAAGATTCTGTTGCCTTCACAGCTTTCAACAAATGTTTCATTGCTTCTTTGTGAGGGAAAAAGACAGGAATTTCCTAAGATTTCTCTGGTTCAGAGAAAATGACCCTTCTAAAGAGATTGCAGAGTACCGCATGAGAGTACACATCTTCGGTAACAGTCCTTCACCTGCAGTCGCCATCTACGGACTCAGACATTCTGCACAAGACAGCGAGCCAGAGTATGGATCAGATATTAGACAAATGAGACAGACAGCAATCAGCCTCCTCAAGAGAGCTCAGGAGATGCTCACCTGTTCTAATCTCAGACTGCACAAAATAGCTTCTAACAGCAAAGGAGTGATGGAAGCTTTTCCTTCCCAAGATCATACCAGTGACTTAAGAGATCTGGATCTAGGAACTGATTCTCTACCAACTGATTATAAATAATAATATCAGTCTCTGCGCTAGAGTATTATGATGAAAGAGTTCTTGGCAACACTGTACCTTCCAAATTCTGATCTGCAAAAATGTCCGCAGGATTCTTTGAATTTAGCTGATTGTTCTTTTTCTAATTAATTTCTTTCTTTCTTACTCTTCAGTTCACTCCTTATCCTCCAGTTCTCATTCCAGAAAGAAAAGAAAAAAAACCTTGTGTGATACCGCTTCAACTCAGATAAATTCCATTCACGGAAAGATATCTACTCACACTGGGCTGTATGCAGAGCTCTGGCCACATTGCATTTGCATCTTTAAGACTACGTATATGCAATCTATGTTGCAAGAAGTAAAGTAGATTGTGTTACAAAATTACTGCGCATGCGCAGTAGCACTTTTCTGAAACCTCCGGCCGCAAATGCAATGCGACCGGAGCTTTGCATACGGCCCACTATGTGTGTCTTGTAGGCACGTAATTAATCCTTTCTCCTTGTCTCCTTCCCAAAGTCCTGGAATCGATTTCCTCCAACGCTGTCTCCCCGTCCTGCAGCTCTATTCCTCCAGAACCTCCTTCCTCCAATTTGCATGAAATACAAAGAAAACAGGATCCTCGTGCAACCCACCTTGCAGGTAAGTACAACCCTAATGAATCCTACTCACACTTTTTACGTCTTGTATCAAGGCTTCACAGAATAAACTTTTCCTTCTGTCCTGCAGCCTCCGACTGTGGAATCCCCCTATAAAAAACGAGACACACTCCTACTTGCGTAGTAACTCACTTCAACCGGACAGACACGTCACAGGTGCTACTTACAATCAGCCCCATTGGGGTGATGCCTATCAACAATGCCTTTCCTCCTTATTCATCCGATAAAAAAATATGCACGAAAACCCATCCGAAAAAACTTTATTAAAAAACAATAAAATTTGCTCCAACAATGAAGTCCTCCTGTTTAAAAATTTTTTCTTCCCTCTTGTGTATGAGGGAACTACCTGTCAGAGCCTGCAAAACCCTCGAACCCTGCTTTACCCTAAGATCTCTAGAAAACACCTCACACTCCTGGCACATTGTACATGCGAAAAGGGGGCCCCCTTCAAGAACGGCTTTCGGGGAGGGAGAGGAAACAGGTTACCGCAGTCAGGAATGGCGGGTGGCTCTCACTTTAGGGCTCTAAACCGACGCGTTTCAATCACGTTTGTGATCTTTTCAAGGTTAACGTAGCTTTGGACTCTTATGAGACTTGGAATCTGACTCCTTTATCTTCCAAATAAACAGTGAAGAAAAGCCCTTGACTCGCAGAGGTGTTTTATCTACTATAAACAGCTTGTATGACCCTTTAGGATTTGCAGCTCCTGTCACCATGCAAGGTAAAGCCCTGCTCAGAGATCTTGCCTGTGACTCATCTGACTGGGATGCCCCACTGCTTTCACAGAAAAGGGAATTGTGGGAAGAGTGGAAAAGTTTGCTGTCCACCTTAACCAACCTTTATATTGCACGTCTATATGCTCCTGTACCTTCTACACAGATTCAAAACCAGAGATGGTGCGTATTCTCTGATGCTTCAACCCAAGAGATCGCTGCTGTTGCACATCTTAAAACTATAGACATGAATGGACAATATCATACTGGATTCATCATGGGCAAAGCGAAACTAGCACCACATCCAGAGCACATTGTGCCCTGACTTGAACTTTGTGCTGCAGTACTAGCCGTAGAATTAGCTGAACTCATTTTATCAGAGTTGCCAATTGTACTCTCAGAAACAGAATTCTACACAGACAGTAAAGTAGTGTTAGGATATATCTGCAATGAAACCAGGCGATTCCATATTTACGTCAGCAACCGTGTGTTAAGGATCAGGAGATACACAGCCCAAAACAGTAGCATTTTGTATCTACTGTACACAATCCTGCAGACCACGCAACAGGAACCGTCTCAGCCAGCATCCTCAAAGATACTACATGGCTCAGGGGACCTGAATTCCTTTACAAGACAGACTGGAACAGCCCTGAAAGTGACACATTTGGGCTAGTAGATGCAGACTTAGATGTTGAAATACGTTCACAAATAACTACAATCGATACCATAATTTTAAATTGTCAACTTGAACCTCACAGATTTCAAAGATTCTCAACTGAGAAATCACTTGTTAGAGCTATTACATGCTTAACCCACATAGTTCTTTCATTTAAATGCACCATATCTGCAACCGAATGTAAAGGTTGGCATCACTGCTGTACTTACACAGCAGAAGAAACACAACAATCTAAAGACCTCATTATCTGTGTTGTGCAGAACCAGACATATGCTAAAGAGATTGATTGTATTAGCACTGGAAATTCTATTCCAAGAGACAGCACTTTGAGAAAACTAGACCCATTTCTTGATAAAAATGATTTATTGAGAGTAGGAAGCAGTCTTCAAGAAGCCCTCCCAGACTCATTACCCTCCCTCCCCCCACCTCCCTACACTAACCTGAACGTAGTAACGCTGGGGGACCCCCCTTCCAGCGTTACAACGGCGATGCTACGGACGCCCGATCCATGATTTGGCGTTGCCGTAGCTACGCCGGGCAACATCTGCCTGGCGCATACGCAGATCGGCTTTTAAGTTATGCCGGCCAGCGTAGGCCTGGATCAGGCCCCATATAGCTGTATATAGCTGTTCTTTGTGAGCTATTAAGCTACCAACAAGCAATTTTTAGCCTCCTAACAATAACTTTCACCAACAACCATCCCTGCAGGGTGAATTAGAGGCTATACATTCTTCCACTGGCCAAGTACATGATATGTTTTAATTTGTTATTGTTGCATATATGCTTTATTTACAGATGTAATATTGCATGTTTTTATTGTGTAATTTAATAAATGTTACTGGTTATATTCAAGGAGTCTAATTTTAGTCTATTTTGCTCACCACTTATTTCTTGTTGTTTTTCTGCACTTTTTACAGGGCTGGCAATCCCTGTTAGTGGCTGGAGCATCCCAGACTAATTTAAATTTTATACCTCAGTGTGTAATCCCAAACCCTTAACTCTCAAGATACACCTTTTTCTTTGTCCTAATTAATATCAAGTTTGTTTTAAGTATATATGTGTGGGTTTCAAAGCATAAGTAAATCTGCAAATATTTTTATGTCTACTCATGCATAGTATTATATATAGTACACCAAAAGAATTATATAAAAATATGATATAAGGCATCAATAAGGTGTTTTCTACATACTTGTCTCCTTTGCTTTTTGAAATGCCAACTAATTTTTCAATTCCTCCTGCATCTCGTAGGGCTTTAGCATTCTCCATGTTCTTAGTTATAACTTCATGAAGTGTGCAGCAAATAGCAGTAACAGTGTCATCAGACATAGTCTTGCTAGTTAAGGTGTTGCAGTTGTTTCCTCCAGGAAGACGGTGCACCAGATCTCGCATAGCATATTTGCCTAAAGTAGAAAACAAACATATACTTAAATGTAAATGTTTTCTGTGTTTTAAGGGGCACAGACGTTTGCATTTTTGCAAATCAAATATACACACACACACACACACACACACACACACACAAACACACAGCAAGGAGAGTCTATCAAGAGTCAGCACATTAATTTTGCAAAAACGGTCAAAGATGGTTTATTGACATCCTCCAACATATCATTAATAGCGCTTTATCACCAGGTAGTAGACACACAACCCAAAAAAATGTATATATACAAAAAGGAAAAAAAAATACAAAAATCCTCTTGCAGTCCCATCTTATTAGATCTTTACAGCACAAAAACATAAACGGGCTCCAATAATAAAATGCATAATCTCATAAAGAATAGGACGACATGTTAAGTTATGTGTTAAGCAGCGTGATTGCTATTTTCATTAACTCATCAATATCCATCATATGGTCAAAATGTATCAACGTCCATAACATAATAAAGTGCATTGCAGATTTAAAATCATGGTAGCTCACTATACAATTCTGTTAATAATAATAATAATGTATTTGCTGCACTGGCATCTGTATTCTCCTGCAACAAGTTTAAGGTTTATCTAGCATGATTCAGATAAGTTTAATTACCCTTAATTGCATACATTGCTTATTTCACCATGCAATAAAATCAGGAGGAGTCCACTCTGATGTAGCGTAAATTATTTGATGCAATTATATTCCTTTGTCTTTTTCCAGTGTACAAATGGCATCAGAGTTTGAATGCAGGCTATTATACTTTGAAAATGCTATACTGATACTATGCTGATGATATGCTCTGCATTTGGTTTGGAGATGAACTATCCCTCCAGGAATTTGTTAAATATATCAACAAAAACAAGTTGAATTTGTCTTTCACAGCTGAATACAGCTGAGAAAAAGCTAAATTTTTAGACTAAGAAATCTAAAGTGTTGGAGACAAACTTAGAAGAAGAACGCATGTGAAGAAGATTGACGTGAACACATACATTCCCTTCAACAGTAACCATCATCAGCACTGGTTAAAGAATATCCCAGGAGGACAATTCAAACGAATAAGAAAAAACTGCTCAAGGCTGAAGGATTACTACTGCCAATGCGGATAAATTTAAACGTCGGTTCTTTTAAAGAAACTACAAGGAGAACTTGACAGAGACAGAACTGAAAAAGAACCTGGGGATAGACAGAAGTCTCCTGCTAAAAATAAAGTTCTCTGCGAACCCAAAGAATCCCAGAAACAGAGATAAATCAGTTATTACCAACAAAATTGGAAATGAGGAAAAAAGTAAACAATAGATTCATTACCAATTTCAACAGTGACCATATAGTGCTAGAAAAGATCCTTAATTGCCACTGGCATATGTTACTTATAGATCCTGCACTCAAGGATTTTTTACCTGATAAACTAGAAGTCATCTATAGAAAAGCTCCTAATCTATAAAATATCTTAGCACCCAGTGCACTGATTCCTATGACTAATAATTACAAGTCAGAGGCGTGGTTAGGCAAGAATAAATCTGGATTTTATTACTGTAACAAATGCATAGCTTGTAAAACCACCCAAAAGCAAAGCACTAAACCCATTCTCGAACAACACCAAATAAAACTTAAAATGACCCTGCGGCCTAGAGTATGTAGGACGCACTACCAGAAGCTTAAAAACAAGAAAAGGACAGCATATCCTTAAAATTAATAAGGACCATAGTGTACCTTTACATTTTTTAGAAACCAATAGCAGGACTTCCGGTGGGCAGGCCACTCATGGTGGACGCACTTTTTACGAGCTCCTCTCCACGGTGTAAAGCCTAGGCTCTGAAAGTGCCTTTTCATAAGGTCTTAAGGGCCAAAGAGTTTACCCGGATAGCGAGGATAGCGGCAGGCAAGGGGTGATATCTCTCCCGGCTCCCTGTCACGGATACCGCTGGAAGTCAGAGCCCGGAAAGTAAAGGGCGCGAAAAGTCCGCCATACTGCCGTCAGTATTGCAGCACCGCTGGAAGTGTCCACAGAGGGCGGAGGTCTGATTGCCGCACTGGTGAAGGCTGTTTGTGGGCGTCGGGAGTGGAGGCAGTGGAGTGCCCTGCGGATCATATTCGGACTGGACGGAGATCGCAGGTTTTACACAGTCTGAGCAGCTGTGTGGTGGGGAGACGCGGAGGCACTGCATCATCCGGATTGCCTGTGACGGGTAGCCAGGGCCTAACTATTGCTGTGGTCGAGCGGAGAGGGGCTGGTATACAGAACACCCCCCTGAAGCAGACGGAGGGGTCATCTCTCCTTGCCCGGGCAGACCTTCGGGAGGAAAAGGAGGAACGTTACCTGCAGGTCAGATCCTTGAACGGCTGGAGGGTGGTGCGGAGCCACGTGGCCTGGAGGTGCAGAGGGGGCCATTGGTGATATTGCAGTCAGAGGTGCCCAGAGCCAGTCAGAGCTTCGGATGCTCCCTGAAGTGCCTGCAACTGTTTAGCCACTCTCCTTATTATGTGCCTGTGTGGGCTAAATTAAATCTAAGGGAACACCACATTATCTGCTCCCTAATCTGGTGTGCAAGATCTGATGTCACCTGAGGCTCGGCGTGCCTGAAAAGGCAGCATCAGTGGGGAGTCTTTGTTCCTTTCCTGGCCCGGACTATCTATCCCACTTGTGACAGCGTGCCTGAACAGGCAGCCCCGACAGGCCGCTTGGAACTGCAGCTAACCCTTCGGGACTTCGAACCTAGGAGATTGCTCCACGGGAATACCAGATCGGCTGCACATGAGTGGACACATCTTCCCTGGGGTCACAGTTCAAGTTATGGACAATCCCTCTTACTTCTAATTGCCACCTAAAACGCATAAGCTACATCTTACACGCCCCTCACCGGTGACCCCTTTACCTGGGACCGGTTGGAAGGACTTTCCATCTGTATACTTGCATGCCTGCGGATAAGTATATTGTTGTTTATTTCTGTCTCAGTAAGAGGTTGTATTGTAACTGGTATTCTTTGTATTAAGATATTACGGTTAGGTTCTAGATAAAATCTGGTAACACTTCAGATGTAAAACCTTAATGAGGTACGGAAGGTGACCTGCCATATCTGCATCTAGTGGTCAGGGGTTTCCATCCAATCTTACTGTGTTATAAACTCTGCCCCTCCTCTCACTAGTATTCACTGCTGGGGTTAAGTGTTTTAGCTCAATATCAAATCATACCTTATCTTTAGTCTATTTCTCTCTCCTTGTTGTGGGGTATGAAACGATATTTAAGTGGGTCAGAAGATATCAGAATGGGTAAGCCACGACAAGCCCAATCTAGTTCTTCTACTTCCAAATCTGCTCAACCTCCCTCCCCAACACGCTCAACGTCAGGAGTGTCTCCTAAAAAAATGTCCGAAGTAGTTATCCCCCAGGCCTCACTGGCCGAGACAGCTAAGGAGCTGTCCCTTCACTTGTTACCTCTTATGGAACAAAAACTTGTCCCAATGTTTGATGCGCGTTTTGACGCTCTGCAAACGAATATAACAACAGCCATGGCAACCATGGAAGCTAACACTAAAAGTATTAAAGCACTGGAGCAAAGGGTTAGCGACCTGGATGACTCTCAAATCTCGTTGCAAAATAATGCCTTAACTCATATGCAACATATCAAAGATTTAGAAGCCAAAATCGACGATATGGAAAATAGGAACAGAAGGAACAATTTGCGATTTATTGGTGTTCCCAAATCAATTAAAAATTCTGATTTGATTACTTACCTCCAGTTGGACCTTGTGGGCTCCTTGGGGTCACTTGGGGCACCACAAGGTGTGATCATAGAGAGGGCCCATAGGTTAGGTCCCGAAAGGGGCGCCTCAGCAGATAGACCCAGGGCAGTCATAGCCCGTTTTCTTAACTATAGGGACAAGGAGGCGATACTGCGAGCATATAGGAGCACGTCAGAACTGAGGGTAGGAGGTAACAAGATCTTAATTTTCCAGGACTTCTCGACCCTTGTTTCACAAAAGCGCAGAGCTTTCGGTCCTATTTGCTCAACCCTTCATGAAAACCACTTTAAATTTGTTTTGGCATTCCCAGCCCGGTTGCGAATTACCCATAAGGGGCAGACCCATGTATTTGATGATCCGGCTGCAGCACGAGAATTTGTATCTCATTTTGATCTAGGGAATGACAATCACTCCGCCCCATCTACCAACATCCCTCACAGGTCACCACCTTGAATGGTATTACAATACCACCATTTCTTGTTCTGTTATGTTATGTTTCTCTCACTCTAATGTTTAAGTTGTTATGGTTTGTTAATAAATTTCTGGACTGGTCCCCACTGAGGGACATTCTCCATGTTCAGGAGGAAAAATTTAGAAATAGTTGGATTTGGAGCTTCCCTCTTAGTATACTGATACATAGTTGTGGCACATACTTCGCATTGCTTCAATGTAAGGTGTCTCAGGGCATCTACATTGACTGGAACACCATGCTACAGTCTCTGGCCTATCATCAATATATTCAATTGGTAACTGGGGACATGGGCGCCCTTATTTATATTTCTTGGCATTATCCATATATTGTACGAATAGATCCTAGTCTGACACACGTCCTTTCTGGGATTAGTCATGGCGGATGCTAACATTGTTCCCACACTGGACCCTCCAGCGCCTATAATTTTTCCCAGAATAAATTTAGTATCGTGGAATGTGGGTGGGCTTAACTCTCCTATTAAGAGGCGTAGGGTACTGTCGCACCTTAAAACATTCTCCCCTGATGTCATTTTCTTGCAGGAGACACATTGGACACAATCAGACAATGTTCTTAGAGGGGTATGGATTGGAGACTGTATAACGGCAAACTATACTACAAAACAAAGAGGGGTTGCAATTTTATTTAGCAGACACTTATAATATGAGGTATTACGGAAAGTGGCAGACCCCCAAGGTAGATATTTGCTGGTGGAAGTATGCCTGGAAGGAGAAAGATTTACTCTGCTAAATATATATGCACCGAATTCCCCTACACAGGAATTTTTCTCATCCATTTCTGATTTGATATTACAGCATGACACAACTAACCTGGTGGTCGCAGGAGATTTTAATGAAGTGGAAGACCCTGCCGTGGACAGATCCCCTGCTGCTCCGTCTCATTCGGTAACACAACCTAAACATATCCCCTATCTTAAACATGTCCATCACCTTTCGGACCCTTGGCGGATCCACAACACTACTGACCATTCCTATACCTTCTATTCAGCAGTACACCGATCTTTCTCTAGGATTGATCACATACTCATAAGTGATCACCTGTTCCCAAGATTTCTCTCAGCTGCTATACACAC
>WWET01003692.1:153039-155904 GCA_011038615.1 Limnodynastes dumerilii | reverse complement strand
CCTCTTTATTTGTGTCCAGTCAGCCTTATTTGCCCCTTTTTCTATTTGTCCAGCCGGTCTTATTGCCCCCTCCTCCTGTGTCCATTCAGCCTTACTGACCCCTCTTTCTGTGTCCAGCCAGCCTAATTGTCCCCCCCCTCTCAATTTGTCTTCAGTCTGCCTTATTTCCCCTTCCTTCTGTGTCCAACCAGTCCTATTACCACCTCTTTGTGTCCAGCCAGTATTATACTCCCTGCTTCTGTGTATCCAACCAGCCTTATCCCCCTTACTACTGTTTCCAACCAAAATGTTTGCCTTCTTTACATATAGCCAGCCTTATTACTGACTCTTTATGTGTCCACCCAGCCTTATTGCCTCTCATTGTACCCACCTAACATTATTGCCCCTCTTTATCTTACCTTTGATGTCTTTTGCCACCAGCTCTCTCCTCCACGGCGCGCTCTGCAGAATAATGACGCCAATGTGACCTTAGGTCACGCTGGCGTCTGGTAAACGGAGCTGCGGGCGGCTATGTATTGCACAGCCAGCTCTTTGTAGCGTGGGGGGGAGTCTATAAGAAGGCTCTACCACCTTGTAAAAAGGAGTGGAGCTTACGGGCATCGGGGCCCACTGGGGATTTCCCTGGCTCCCCAGCAGGCGAGTCCGACTCTGCCTTCTCCCCTCCCCTCCAAAGTCCTTGAGCACTTAGTCTACCAACATTTCATCAGATACCTCACTGACCACTCTCTCACAGACACCGTCCAAACTGGTTACCAGCCCCTCCGTTCCGCTGATTTCCTATGCCGTTTCCACCTATGCAAAATTGCACGCATCCATCCCTTCCTCACAAATGAAGCTACCAAAACCTTCATCCACTCTCTAGTCATATCACGTCTTGACTACTGTAACCTCCTCGTTGGTCTCCCGCTCGTCTTGCCCCCCCTTCAATTTATACTCCATGCTCCTCTTCCTCTCACTCCACTCTACATCGGCCTCTCTTTAAACTCACCTTTTAAGGCCACCTCCTCATCCACTGCTACCTACCTCTCTTCCCTCATCAACATGCACACCCCTTCCCGCCCTCGCTGTTCTGCTAACCAGCACTGTCTGACCTTCTTACTGATCACCACATCTTATGCCCGTATCCAGGACTTCTCCCGTTTTGCACCTCTGTACTGGAATGACCCTTCTTCAGTCAGACTCTCCCCCATATTGCAGATCTTCAAGCGCTCACTCAAAACGCACTTGTTCAGGCTAGCATACCCCCTCACTTCGTACCCTCTTGTCCCCATCTGCTACCCTTTCACGCCATCCCCACCTGGTGGCTCCCTCTCAACCTCTCACTGCGCTCTATCCCCTTCTCCCTGATCTGCCACGCTTGACACTTCGCATTTTGCCTTGCGTTTTGTGCTTGCTTCACTTTATTGTATTTTTGTGGACTATGCTGTCCATCCCTATCCTCAGGTTTGTATTGTATTTTGTATGGCGCGGGCGCCCTAGAAATAAACTATATTAATAATAATGATAATAATCTTGCAGAATAGTTTTCCGTGTGCAAAGAGATCATCTGCCGCGTGCACGTGCAGTTCCTGGGCCAACTTACGCAAACCACTTCCGTTAATTCGGCAACCTTCTTAGTTCAGGATCAGGGGCCGTATTCAGAGATGTGTTTGTTCAAAAGTACGCAATTGTACGCACACATGTACCAAGCCTACACCTACCAACACCCATGACACTCCCCTCTCACGGCCGTGCAATCATAGACATACGCCTCCATAGACCACCTCTGACTTTGTGTGTACATACGTGCGTATATGTATGCCATACGTATGATTCAATGTAACCACGCCCTCAGACTCATTTAAATGCCTCCCCCCACCCTCTTTCACGTAAGTTTTCTGGTACGTATTTGAACCCTGCCCATCCGTACTTATGTCCCCAAGTGTGATTCACATTTCCGTGCACTTACGTGTGTATATTCTACGTTACTTACATAAATAAAGTTACTACGCATGCGCAGGCAAAACGTACCTAAAAATATGCATGCTACTTCATGTGAAAACGGATCTGTGAATACAGCCCCAGGTCCTTTGGGGGTAAGGGAAAAACAGGTGCAAATGTACAGCTCGGCTATACCATTTTGCATTGCAAGGGGTGCTAATTAATTAAAATTCTTTTGCATTCAGGTAAAATAATTTAGTTTTGTAAATGGAACTCGCATACTGTATAACTGCTGTTTCATTTGTAAATCACATTGCAACATGGATTTTTCTCTGGTGTACACTTGCACCTGTTTTGCAGGTGTAAGTGCAGCTTTGGATCAGCCTTTATATGAGATAATATTCCAATTCCTGTCTTTTCGTGGGTAGTTTGCTTGATAACGTAGAATGGAAATGAACTTGTTAAAAGAAAACATGGTCTGTCCTCCCCTTCTCTCCTGGGTAAACCAACTTTTGGCTGTTGGCATATATAGTGAGGGGACCCCACTGCTGCAGGGCGCCAGTGGCGAATTTGCCATTCTTGGTGTTCTCTGGCAAATGCCAAACGTCCTGCACGGTGTTGGGCTGTAATCACAACCCCCACCTGTGGACGTCGGGCCCTCATACCACCCTCATGGAGTCTGTTTCCGGCCGTTTGAGCAGACATGCACATTTGCGGCCTGCTGGAGGTTATTTTGCATGGCTCTGGCAGTGCTCCTCCTGTTCCTCCTTGCACAAAGGCAGAGTTGGCAGTCCTGCTGCTGGGTTGTTACTGGCCTGTCTCCTGGTAGCGCCTCCATGCTCTGGACACTATGCTGACAGACACAGCAAACTTTCTTGCCACAGCTCGCATTGATGTGCCATCCTGGATGAGCTGCACTACCTGAGCCACTTGTGTGGGTTGTAG
>WWET01003692.1:140539-148039 GCA_011038615.1 Limnodynastes dumerilii | reverse complement strand
AAGCGACTGCTTCTTAGGTGTGAATCCGGCCCGTAGTGTTTAAAGGTTGGTGTTCCTGATCCTTGTTCACAGGGATCGAATCGAGAACTCCACTTCTGCTGAGCTTGGAGCTCCAATTGCATTCCAAGCGTTGTGCATGCTCTTATTGTACAATTTACATAAAATCCCCATCACAACTAGCGTACATATTGTACACTTTCCACTTTCAGAGTGGAAAATGCCTAAATTTTACAAGTTTGGATCTAGTCTTAATGGGCCTGATCCAGAACTACACCAATGCGTATTGGTGTTCACTCTCCCAGACACTCCCCCTGTGCGGGCGTATTTTCCCTCGCTTACGCCGGCTGAAGTCTACCCTAACTTCTGCTGGCCTAAGCAAGGGAAAATACGCTCGCACAGGAATGTTGGTACGCTAAGCCCTCCCTCCCTCATTAAACTAACTCCCCCCGCCCACCTTCACTAACCTGAACGTAGTAACGCTGGGGGAAGCCACCCTTCAGCGTCACTACGCTGCTCCTACGGACGCCCAATCATTGATTGGGTGTTGCTGTAGCTACGCCGGGCAACATCTGCCCGGCGCTTGCGCAACATCGGCTTTTCAGCCGATCTTACGCTTACACCCGCCGTAGCTAGTACGGCGGGCGTAGTTCTGGATCAGGCCCAATGAGTGTAAGGTGTTAGTGCCAAGTTAAAATTGGTCTATGGTTCTAAAATTATTAAAAATGCAAAGTTCAGTGCAAATGCAGCTTTGGAGTCTTCTGTCCTCCTAGGAGTCTGCAATACTAATTATGATGAAAAATGCTTCACTGGGTTCCACGTAACATTACATTAATTCAGACTAGTTGCTACATGTTAGTAAGCATTGCTATCTGGATGCTTTAAGAGAATCAGTTTTACAGATGTCTATGCGAGGAGTTATTTCTGAATTATAGTTATATCTTTCCGCTCACCCCTCCTGCTTTGAGCAATTTTCTACGGAACTCCTTGGTCGGATTATTGAATGTTAGCTTCTCACAGCGCAAATGGTTTACTGGTGGATTCCCCTCCAGGTTAAGAAACAAGTCGTACGTGAAACAAACTTTCTTAGGTTCTTCCTGCACAAAGATTTTGAAAAAAGTGCACATTTACATGTTGCTCTGAAGTGTATACCTAAACTGCAATAAATATAAACACACATTATTTACCTTATTCTTAAAATATACTTCAATAGGCAAAATAAAGCCGGCGTATCCAGTTTCTTCAACTTTGTATGGGGGTTCCTTGCATACTACAAAAGTAAGACACAAAATAAGAATTTACACATTGCAGACTAGTAAGCTAAAGGAGAGAGTCCAAAATGAGTTTATACAAAACCTAAACTACTAAAACAATAAGTTATTAACAGAAACTAAATCACATCTTTTTTTATTCTTCTATTTTTATTAACAGCACTGAATTGTAATAAAATATAAACAAATTAAAAGTCACTCAGCAAAGGCATAAAGTTTGTAGCACATCTGACTGACATTTACAGAATATGGACCAGATTCAGATTTAATAACGTCAGGTGATTTACACACGCAAGGTGCGTAAATCACCTGACTTAACTGGAGGGCGCATTACTATAGTAACCCTAGCGTAGCAACAATCGGAAATGGGCTGTGCTTTCCTTCCGCCCGCTAAACCGGGCGGGGGGGAAGCATGTAAAGTGTACAGTGTGGAAGGGGGCTCCCACATTGTAGCGGATCAGTGGTCGTACGGACCGCTGATCCGCACACCGCAGTTAAGGCAGGCTTATGGCAGCGTAAGCTGCCATAAAGCCAGAACGCGAGAGGGGAGTGACAGGGGGTGTGGACTCCCCTCTCGCTCGTGTAATTACAGGAACCCGCACGCATGGAAAGCGTGCAGGAGTCTGAATACGGTCCAATATTATTATTATTATTATTATCGTTTATTTATAAGGCGCCACAAGGTGTCCGCAGCGCTGTACAAAATACAACAAAATACAGTACAGACATACAGGGTTGAGATGGACAGCATATTATATATTAAATACAATATGAAAATAAAATATGGGAACAATTTCAGAGAGACACGAACATATCACATATCTTATAATATAACTGACAAGTGAACATCTGCTAAGCATGACTGCGCAGCAATGGACATGTGGGAAAACCAAGATCTTTTTATAAACAATGTAAACCTGGTGTGATTGGCTAAATTTGGGAGAGTAGTTTCAATGTGTACCAAGTAGTGTGTCTCTCATACTCATCTGGATGGTGGGGGAAAGTATTGTAGTAGGTTTCCTAGCATTTACAGAAGGCTTCTACTCTTCTTTTTTAATCTAATAGAGTTTCAAGCAACTACATTTTACAGAAGAATAGTTTACCATAGAATAATTTAACGGGCGTACAGGAGTAAATGTCATATTTGACTTGATAATTAAAATTAAGTCTAAATGGACACAAAGCAGACACACTGGATCCACCAGAAAGTATACAGAATTGGTACATTAAACATTTTGTACAGTTTCCCCCTTCACAACCTAACATCAGCACTCCTTCCTGTCAAGTCAAGAGGCTAGCGCGCTAGACAGGCTAACAAGCTTCATGCCAGTAATGACTACCAGATACAAGTTGGACACTGAATCAGAAGGGAACCAGGTGACAGGTCCTGCTGTCTCTAAAAATTCCTGATCTTATTTTTTAAGCTATTACAATTTTAACAAAATGGTTTTAGATACTTGCATATCCTCAGTCAACACATTACAGGAAAGCAGAAGTAAAATAGAACAAATGTACATTAGCCCAGAATGTATGACTAAACATTACATCCTCTGCAGAGCATATTTTAAAAATTATTAAAAAAGAGCGAGCTGGAAAAAACAGGTGGAGAGGGCCTTTTCTCCTGCGTCACATTCACTTACTTCTCATACGTGTGCCATTTATATCAAATATTACAGTTTCACTTAGAGAAGGTTACATCTAATGGTGCAGGGGAGCAAATAACTTGACACGACAAGAGGCTGAGTAAGACCCTTTCCTTGATGTTCATTATTGTAAAACCATGTGTAATAGTGTTCCCCATTACAAGTGATTTCTTATTAAAGAAAACTCTCTGGGGATGTGCTACAATAACCCTGTAAAGCACTGAGAATCAGAGCTCCTTTTAGGCACTGTATTTTATTTATTGTTGCAGTATATCAGGGAAAGGGAAGGGAGAGAGTTGCTGCACAGACAAATCCTAACCTCAATTTATGGGGCTGCAACCATGGATACCAAAATATCAAGACAAATACAGCAAGTGTGAAGGACACTTACAAAGGACAAAGATATATCCTACTTGTGGTGCACTAGGGGGTAACAAATATGTAAAGATAATGGACTGTATTAACAGATCAGAATGAGTTAGGTGCGGCAGTATCTGCACCTAACTCACCTTATGTGACCCACAACTCACCCCTGTTTTTAGGAACCTTACGCCATAGGGCTTCCTTAACTAACCGTTCAGATTTTCCTTCTTAAGAAGGAAAGTACGAACGGAGATCCCTTCCCCCGCCCTCCCTGGCTTATTTAAATCCCTTCCCCACCCACTCTTCTTAAAAAAAAAGGTAGAGGTTGCCGTGGCCTGGCTCTTCCTTCTTAAATATATACAGTGTTTAAAGACTGCACATACTTAATCTACGTACCTAAATGGTATGGAGGTTGCGTAAATGACCTACTACACATGCATAGTAGGTCATCATAATGTTTTGTGCTACAATCCAGAGAAGCAGGATGTAGATCTAATACGGGACTAATAAGAAGTATTACTATAAAAATAGGGTAGGCAAATGTCTGCATGCATGCCTTACTTATGAATTGTCTTATGTATGTCCAACTAATGAAAAATAAAAGCTAGTTGCTTCCAATAAGTTTCATTGCAGCATTCTATTTAATATTTTTGTGTATGGGAGAGATTTAGACAAGCCACACAAAACATTTTTCCCTGAAACAGAAAAAAAAAAACCTATTGGTAAACCACTGCGCCTTAGTTTTACTTTACAAATGATCTAATAATAAGTAATACACAAGGAAAAAGAGCTTCCCAGGATGCAAAAGCTTGTGATCACTCACCACGCTTAGGTTTAGGAAAGCTATCATGCAACCTGAACACCACTTTCTCTACAAAATGTTGTATGTCACACTGCTCGGGACCACGAACAAAGACCATCCAGTCGTGGGTGAATCCGTCAGTAGTGGGTTTCTTCCTCAGCTGGGCACGATGTCCCAGCTCCAGCTTCACCTGAACAGTGCACTGGAGAAAGAGAGTGAATCAGAAATCACTAACACTTTTTAAAGATGGCTGGGTTACAGATTTACCAACTTGTTACATAACCTCCCATATTTGACTTTCAAACAATCTAGTATAATTCAAAGTCCTCACAAAATATCAAATGCATTGAGTGTATAATGATGTGAAACATGAAAACCTGCAACGATGGAAGAAAAACATTTTAAAATTGACTTATTTCCTATAAAACAGACACTAAGGGCTAGATTTACCAAACTGCAGAAAAGGAAAAGTGGAGATGTTGCCCATAGCAACCAGATTCTAGCTTTCACTTTCCTATTACATACTAGAGAATGTCAGCTAGAATCTGATTGGTTGCTATGGGAAACATCTCCAATTTTCCTTTTCCGCAGTTTAGTAAATCTGGCCTTATGACTGAAATATATTTAACCATCACCCAGACTAACATTCTTTTGTTATAGAACAAAACTACAGACACGGTAGAATGTAATGCCATTTATAATTATCTTTCTGTTAAGAAACATGTGCACACCAAATTACGTTGTGTAAAACACCCCATGTCAATTACCTGAATTAGACAATCTCAGATATACACCAATTAGTCAAATCACTAAAACAGTTGAAGGATGCACTATATCAGCAAAGGCAGCGAGATGTTCTGGGCAATATTCTGCTGGGAAACCTTGGGTCCTGGCATTCAGGTTGATGTTACTTTGACATGTACCACCTAACTAAACATTTCTGCAGACCAAGTAAAAAAAACCTTAATGACAACGGCTTCTTTCAGCAAGATATTATGTCCTGCCAAACCGAAAAAAATTCAGAAATGGTTTAAGGAACATGATAAAGAGTTCAAAATGTTAACTTGCCCTGGCGACTATTATTTGTCCACCCCTTGTTTAGAGAGAGGGATAAGTTCACATAAGGTAAGAACATTTTTGAAACAAATTAATAATAGGAGGTGCAAATAGAAGGCAAGTTACTGTTTACTTCTGCACACTGAATAATGTGTAAAGCTCCGAACTTCCAGCAGAAGTCTAAATCTGGTTTATGCATGTAGGTCCAAGATGTGTTTTTGTTGGTTCCATCTAATGGCAAGATTAGTAAATTGTTAATTACTTGCATACCTGCACACTGAATGATGCAATTAATATATAAACCAATCATCCAAAACAAACCTGCTAGTACCAGCTCATGCCCAACAGTTCTGACCCGTCGAGGTATGGTATCTTGCACCAAGATATTAGCAGCAAATCCAAGTCCTATAAATTACGAGGCAAGGTCTCCAGCCCGGATGCACAATCCCGGACATATTGCACATACGTCCTTAATTTACCGATAATAGCTACTACGCATGCATAGTAACTATTTTACGTAATCTACGTATGTTTAAGACCGCATATACGCAATCTACATAACAAAACAATACGTATATTACGTAAAATAGTTACTATGCATTTAATTGCATCATTCAGTGTGCAGGTATGCAAGTAATTAACAATTTACTAATCTTGCCATTAAATGGAACCAAAAAAACACATCTTGGACCTACATGCATTAACCAGATTTAGACTTCTGCTGGAAGTTCGGAGCTTTACACATTATTCAGTGTGCAAAAGTAAACAGTAACTTGCCATCTATTTGCACCTCCTATTATTAATTTGTTTCAAAAATTTTCTTACCTTCTGTGAACTTATCCCTCTCTGGACAAATAATAGTCGCCAGGGCAACTAGAAATTGGGACCTGGCGTTCAGCTGAGCCCATGGCCTCCTTCTCCCCTGCTGAAAAAACTGGGACAGAGGCATAGTGCTGTCTATCCCCGTAGTTTCAGCGAGTGAGAGAGTAGTGGCCGCGAAGGGAAAAATTACAGGTGGTTCAGTCATCAGCAAGACAGCACGCAGAGTAGAAACAGGAAGTTTGAGAAGAATTTGGCAGGTAAGCAAACAAGTTTTTTTTAAATAAATCAATAATATATATATATTATATATATATTACACACACACGTTTTTGGAGTTGCATCTAACTTTTACAAAAATTTATCAAGCCCTGCTCTACACCCTTCACATTAATCCTCACCCTTGATGAGATCACTTCTATTTCTCTAAAAACGCAAAACTTGATCACTTGTGCCCAGCAAGGTCTTCTATACGCTTGAGTGACTGCCTCATCCTATCAAACCCTCTCTTTCTCATCTATACCACCACTTTTACATTACCAAAAGTAAAAACCCAGGTTTTTCTATCCCGGGTTATTACTGGGTGAGTTGCCAGGGTTTGAAGAAAAAAGCCATGTTGTAAGACCAAGTTTTTCATGGGACTTTTAACAAGCCCAAACCAGAAAGGAGACTGCCAACTACGAAATTCATAGTGGCAAATAGCGGAACTGCAGGTGCACCAGAAAGGAGACAGGCAACTACAGTAATAGTTGTCTGTCTACTTTCTGGTCCAGAGGAGGACCATAGAGGAGACAGGCAAGTACTAAATTCATAGTGGAACATAGTAGAGCTGCGGTGGACCAGAAAGAAGTCCTACAAGGACTCCAAAATTGCTGCTTACTCCTTTTTCAGTGCGCAGCTCCCAGCTAAATGATTTGTTTACTACTGCAATAGCAATAGTAAACAAATCTATCCAATCCGGTGTCTTTCTAAGGGACCTGTGTTGAATAACAACACGAGACCTTTCACATTGACACCAGTCTTGTGTGAGACGTGGAAAAAAACCCTTCTTTTTTTCCTGGGTCTGAATCCCAGGTCATTAGACTTGGGTCTACAAAAATGGGACGTTTCACATCACCACAAAATACACGGGTTTTGGCGAAAAATGTATTTGTTGGTGATGTGAATGGGGTATAAGTCTGTTCATTTCTCTCACAACCTTTCTCTGTCATTCACTTTCTAATGTCTGACTGCTTCTCGCTGTCTTTCTACTGCCTAACCACCCGTTTCTCTCTCTTGGCTGTGTTTTTTTTTTCTCCTTCTTCTAGCATGACCTTCTTTATATCTCTCCCACCCGACTGTCTCCCACTCTCTCCTACCCAGCCATCTCATGCAATCTCTCAGCTGCATCACAATCTCTCTATCTTTCCGCCTTGCGTGTGCGCTCTCTTTCCTGTCCATGTCTCGCATCTCTCCGACTTTCTCTCTCCTGCATAACCATCTCCTACTCTCTCACCCTCCTGATATTCTCTAAATATCTCTCTCCTGCCAGACTGCCTCTGTCTCTCTT
>WWET01003692.1:110386-132468 GCA_011038615.1 Limnodynastes dumerilii | reverse complement strand
CATGTCCTGGCAGTCAGAGAGTACGACCATATTATCAGTATTGTCATTTTACATATGTTTTATTTTTTAACAGTGCATCATATTAAGTAGCTGTTCATAATTTTACATACATCAACCTCATTACACATTACAGTCTAATTCCCTAACACACACACACACACACACACACATACACATGTTAGGGGTCATTTTTGCCTCATGCAGTATGACATTGTGGGCGGGTCAGGAGAAGAGCTTGTGCAGGACGCGGCGGAGCTTATTTGCTGTGTTTTCAGGCTCCAAGACGTTTGCAGCTATGATAATATACCTCACATGTATTACACGCATTGGAAACCCCCCTTTCAAAATCCTGCGTTTGCCACTGGCTTCAGAGAGTTCCCAGGAGGTGTACTGGGTGGACTATGTTGAAGAATGCTGGTAAGAAGGTTCCACTTGTGCAAGGACACATTGCACAAGCTGTGTCCTTGCAAAACTCATATGCAGCACTTGGAGGGCTGGAGTGCATTATAACATGAGGTGTTGAGGGAACCTGATGGCAGGAAAAAGGAATCCCTGAGAAGGACTGCACTTCTTTTGGGGGATTCTATTCTTAGGAGTATCCAGCTGGAAAGAGGTTCTGAAATTAGGAATCAGGTAAAATACTTGCCTGAAGCTACAGTTCCATGGGATAAAAAAGCGCATTTTAAATATTCTAAAGACAGTGAGCAGGAAAGGGAGGTTGATGTCATTATCCACCTTAGGACAAATGAGTTGGCCAATGCTGGAGATGTGGCTGTTAAAGATGAATTTAGAAAGTTGGGCACTGCTCTTAAGAAGGTGGAAAATACTGTTACTTTTTCTGAAGTGCTGCCAGTTCACAGAGTTGAAGAAGGTAGAATGATGCACATTTATGATTTTAATCTGTGGCTTACGAAGTGGTATAATGAGGAAGGATCTGGGTTCATAAAACATAACCATGCCATGTGGCAAAACAGAAACCTGTATAAAAGGAATGACTTGCACCTATCTTCTGTGGGAAAAGATTTTCTAAGTGAGTAGTTTGAATACTTTAAAAAAGAAACCATTTAAACTAGGAGAGTGGGGCAGTGATACAAATAATAAAAATAGCTGCTCCCCCAACCAAGAAGTGTGTGGCCAGTCAATAATGACAGATAACATAGCCACAGCAACTAACGAAAAAGAGAAGAGTGTCAGGTTCTAAGGGTAGGTAACAGAGGAAAGATGCCAATATAGGAGTACGGAGGAGACCGTTCAGTGTACAACAATACAATAATAATGGTGTACCGTGAATAAGGGAAGATGTAAGCAATGCACCAAACACTTATGTGCAGTGTTCAAAGGTAAACAGGTGCTATGTACAAATATATGCAGTGTACAAGGGTAAATGGGTGCAAAGCACCAAGCACTTATATGCAGGGTTTAAGGATAAATGGGTGCTTTGCACCAAACGAATATATGTAATGTACAAAGGCAAATGGGTGCAATGCACCAAGCACTTATATGCAGGGTTCAAGGGTAAATGGGTGCTATGTACAAATATATGCAGTGTACAAGGGTAAATGGGTGCAATGCACCAAGCACTTATATGCAGTATACAAGGGTGATTAGGTGCTATGCACCAAGCAATTATATGCAATGTACAAGGGTAAATAGGTGCTATGCACCAAACAATTATATGCAGTGTACAAGGGGAAATAGGTGCTATGCACCAAACAATTATATGCAATGTACAAGAGTAATTAGGTGCTATGCACCAAACAATATATGCAATGTGCAAGAGTAACCAGGTGCTATGCACCAAACAAATATATGCAATGTGCAAGAGAAACTAGGTGCTATGCACCAAACAGCTATATGCAAAAAACCAGAGTAATTAGGTGCTATGCACCAAACAAAGAGGCAAGGTAACAACAGGTAAACAAGGCAGGGAGGGAGCAAAGGCAAGGGACTGAGACAGGAACAATGGAGAGGAGGACAACAGGAAGCAGGAGGCAGCAGGGAAGTATCGCTATAATCCGCACCAAGGCACAGGCTGGAGGGACAGAAGTACACAGCCAGCGCCAATAGGAAGCCAGGACAGAGACCAGCCTCCTTAGGAACGCCCAGCCAGCATGCACCAGTGTCCTGATGTAGCAACGAAGCTGCTAAGCAACCAGCCCCGACGCCAGCAGAGGGAGGAGGGCGGTGAGGGCAGGAGACGCGCGCATCGCCTAGGAGATAACCACCGCCGCGTCCTAACAAAGAGAAAAAGCAATATAAACATATCTAGCAATAATAATAATAATTTAAAGACTAGGAGATTCAAAATGCAACCTCTCAGAGCAATGGCCCAGATCCAGAACAACGCTTGTGAGCGAATTTACGCGTGGCGGAGATGTAAAATCGCCTTTTAGTAAGTGCTGCGCATGCGTACCATAGAAAATACGCACCTTAACGTAGCGTAAATGTGAACGTATGGGCCTTTCACGTATGTGTCACGTAAATACTTACGTGTGGGCGTGCCAATTTTACGTTTCACAAAAATACGTCTGAAATACATTATGCAGGCGAGGGTTTGTATTTAAAATGTACAGTATGGGCGTGCTTAGCTGCGTAAATACGTGTTGCCCATACGTACATGTGCGGATCACATGGGTTACGTTGCCAAAAGTTAAGGTAGGGTTTGGAAAGCATATCTTGGACAAAATAGGTAAATTCAAGGGGTGTGACAAGGGGAGTGTATAGATGGTACGCACACGTAAATACGCTACGTGTGTAAACATATTGCAAACAGAGTTCTGGATCTACCCAAATGTGTGCAAATGCTAGCAGCTTAGGAAATAAAATACCTAAATTGCAATAATGTCAAGGGATAATCTGGATATTGTGGGAACCACAGAATCATGGTGCAATGAAAATCATAACTGGGACCTAGCTATACCGAGTTATAATTTATTTAGGAACGATAGAGTAGGAAAAATTGGAGGAGGCATATTAATTTTAATATTAATTCATGTTAAGGAAGGGTTAAATTTAACTTTAATAGAGAGTATTGGAGGAAAAAACTGAGGCATTTTCGGTAATCATAGAAATCAAGGAGGTTATTCTTCATACTGGAGTGGTATATAGGCCACCAGGGCAAGATGAGGAAATCGATATTGTCCTATTGCAAGACATTGCTAAAATGGCATTAAAGAGGGAGTTGATAATCATGGGAGATTTTAATCTACCTGATGTGAACTGGGGTGAGTCTTCAGTAAGCTCCACTAGAAGTGGGGACTTTTAAATTCATTACAGGGAGTATCCCTTAAGCAACTGGTGAGAGAGCCCACTCGCAAAGAGGTCATCTTAGATTTGGTACTTACAAATGGTGGGCCGGATCCAGAACTACGTCCGTCTAATAGACTGCATATACGCAATCTACGTATCAAAACGATACGCAGATTACGTACAATAGCTACTACGCATGCGCAGTAGCTATTCAGTGAATTACGTCCGTCTATGGAAGACGGACGTAGTTTTGGATCTACCCCGGTGACAGAATCTCAGAAGTAAGTATTGGTGAAAACATAGGATCCAGTGATCATCAAGCAGTATGGTTTACTGTAATGACTGAGAGAGACACATACCACACAAAGACAAGGGTGCAAGACTTCAGGAAGGTGGATTTAGTGGTAATGGGGATATGTGTAAGTGATTCTTTGGCAGAGCGGAGGCACATGAAAGGGGTACAGGAGCAGTGGGGAAATAAAAAGAAAATGCATTATTAACAGTAACAGATCTTTGTATTACATTATATATTTATCCTTATATTTATCCCAAGCATGTTTAAACTGTTCTGTATTAGCCTTAACCACCTCAGATGGGAGGCTATTCCACTTATCTATCACCCTTTCACTGAAATCATTTTCTGCACATATCCTCTGAATCTATCCTCCAGTTTATATTCATGCCCTCAAAGTTCATGGAACCAACTCGGAGGGCTATATATAGTGAGGACCTGCATTATATATAGGAATTTAGGAAGTGTATCCATTTTCAGCACATTTACCCTACCCAAGATAGGTGTAGTTGAGACCAGTTGCAGAGTTCCGCTTTAAGTTTAGCCAATAAAGGAGTGAAGATGGTATCAAATATCCGTGATTGGTCTCTAGTTATAGTTATCCCTAAATACTTAAGCTGTGGCGGCCAGGAGAAGGGAAGTGAGTGTTTCAGGTTCTCCAGCACAGCATGATATTGATATTGAGAGCGGTCGATTTTGAGAAATTATTTTAAAGTTAGAGAGAGCTCCAAATCGTTTAAATTCTCGTATAATATTTGGGAGATATACACAGGAATTTGCTAGAGTTGCTAGGATATCGTCCACTGACTTTGCCAATTTGTATTCAGTGGGACCCACTCTGATACCAGAGATATCTGAAGTGGCTTTGATCGCATGGGCAAGCGCCTCAATACACAGAACAAAGATTAATGGAGATAGTGGACAACCTTGTCTGGTGTCATTAGAAATGGGGACCAGGTCCGAAAGGGAGCCATTAATCCTGACTCTAGCTGACGAGTGGCAATATTATGCTAATATTCTCTGGAGACATATTGGGACCATACCTAAGTGAGTTAGGATACCTGTCATAACATTCCAATCCACTCTGTTGAAGGCCTCTTTGGCGTCTGTCGACAGAAGGAGAGTAGGGGTGTTCCTCCCTGACGCATGATGAATGAGTAACTACAAGGAACAAAAGAGAGGTCTGGCGCTCCAAACAAACATTATATAACACTATGTGTCAGCACATACATAAAAAGGAGGTTTAGTTTACAATATAGCTATATTGGGTTAAGCTCACCTTCCCAGCATCCAGGCACCTCCTGTAGGTGAGTTCCTATCCATCTGCTATATGTGTACTCAGGAGGTCTGTATTAAGACACCCCTGCCATTTGAACAGTGTGCAGCGGCCATATTTGGGAGGGGTCAGGCTCCCAAAGAGCCTGACCTATAAGACCGCGTATACACAATCTACGTTGCAACATGCAACGTAGATTATGATTCAGAATTACTGCGCATGCGCAGTACATCATAGCGGAAAACTCCGGGCTTATATGCAATGAGGCCGGAGTTCTGAATACGGCCCTTGATCATGAACAGAACACTTAAGAAGTAGCACTCTGTCTGCTATCAGGCGGTGGACACTAGTGACCTGTACGGGGATCGCTACCCCTGCCGCTTTACGATCAGGATTATTGTTATAGAGGACAGTAGGGAAATATTTGCTAGAGAGACATGGGGAGTTGGTTGCAGTTTTAAAGTGAGTTACCTAAATAATATCTGCTTTCAATCCTTTTAGAAAGCACAGCAATTTTGAGCGTTTTTCAGGTATATTAAGACCATTTGCATTTAGAGAGTCTGTGAAGTTTCTGAGCCATAATCCCAAGTAGAGGAAGTTAGAGGGACCGTTAGGCTAGGAGATAGAACTATGGATCCTTTCTGGGGAAGGTGGAGGGATGATGAAATATAACAATTGTGGAAGAGAGTGTACAGGGGAAGGGAGGGGGCAGCCCCGTCAGGGCTAACAACTAAGTTTTGAGCCGAGACCACAGTGGGGACTAGATATGTTCCAATAAATTCCGCACTTGAGAAAGACCAGGAAGGTGGGAAGCTTACCTGTCTTCTCAAGAAATAGGGTAGGAAGTTGCGGAAGTCATGTCAGGGGTTAAACCTTTCTAAAGCTTGATATTAAATCTGACTGAGAAAGGTTTACAAATGAAAGGGAGGTGGGCTCCACCTGTTGAAGATGAGGACAAGGGGTTGAGGGGTAATCTGCTATGGCTAGTGCCTCCTTCCAGTAAATGGGATCTTTCATATGCATTATATGAAAGATGGGTGGTGTAAGCTATAGGTGGAAGAGGGGTGAGTCTGCGGTTACCATAGCGGAGTTCTTGGCAGGGTATCTAATAGAGAAGTTAGTTACACTAAGGCAGATTAATAGATGTGAATAGATTAACGATAACAAATGTAATGAGAATGTGACCTCTGCACATATAGGGAACTAAGTCTAAAACGGAACATTCTAACTTGACAGGTAGCATTCTAGCTTGTCGCCCCCTGTTATCCAAATCATCTATTGTAACAGGAGGTCCGTAGGACTTGACCATGAAGAGATCACTTAAGCAGCGCTGACTATTTTCAAGGTCAATTACTATCTAGGTAGGAGATGTCTTTTTGTATGGATGTCACCTCTTGCCGGATTGAGTCTCTCAAATTGGTATCCGCATATACTGTTTAGAGCGGAGGGATTTCACATGAGCAAGAATCTTGCCTATTTCCCCTTTAAGCTGATTAAAAGCCGATGACGTGCCAGTATCCATTGCAGATTGAGTTTCAGGTAGGTCTAGTGGAGGCAAAGAGGCCCATGACTCCTTTTCCGAGTCCCTCGCTGGGGTTGTCATTGATAGAAAAATACGTAGGTCTTGTTGAGAATGGCTTGAACGGTTTGTACTCAGTGCTGGGGGCGTTTATCTTTTCCCATGTAGGAGAGGGAACAAGGAGGGTGGAGCCTGGCTTATGTAATCTGAGAGAGGTCCTAAAAGATAAAGTAGAGGTTACAAACCCCTGGAAAAGGGGTATGCAACATATTAGGGTTGCATAATGAAGTCACTTTGAAGATTACAAATAGGATGCAAGTTCTGTGAGAGCTCAAAGGCTTGTCACGTTACTTGGTCAGTGTTAATGTGAATGCCACTGAAAAAAAGCATTTGAGAGAAAGCTTGTAAGAAGGATAGATAGATAGACTAGCTTACAACGCAGTCTATAAGAGATACATCAAGAAGCTTATTTAGTGTTGTGTGCTGCCACCCTCGTGTGGAGTATGGCAGAAACTTCACAGGCAGCTATCAGCCAGGTTATTGCTGGAGATATGCAGGGAAAGAAGAACTTAGATTTGAACTTCCTGCTCTGCAGCCTTGTGAGTGATAGATTGAGGTATGGAGGGTTCAAGTGTCCCACAGCAGCAGCAATCACCAAAGTGAAGGGGGATACCTGTGTAAAACATGGCAGCCAATAGGGACCTCTGGCACAGTACCTGCAGCGCCGTTGTTCAATTGCAGCTCTTCCACCAGTCAACAGGGATGGAGGGCAGATGTCAGGACCCACTCCTCTGGAGTGAATGAATCAGTGGTCTTCGAGGGCACAAACAGCAGGACCGTAGGAGGCAAGTGGGGCTGCTACAAGAGAGCTGCAAAGCCGGCAGAACTGCCACCGGAAGACACGTTCTCTGGATACCGGGAAGTCTTTGTCCCCACCTAGCTTTCCGCTGCTATTTAGACGATGGACCTCACTTCTGTTTGGGGGGGGGGACAATTAGTATGATAGGGAGTCCCTAGCGAGAGACGAAGTCCGCTGCGAGGGGGTAGCGGGGAATCAGGCCAAGTGGCCTTATAGTGCTAGGTCTCTTGCTCCGTAGGGAGCTGCACCTCACCCCCCGGCCATCCTATTATTTCGGGTATAGGCTCCCTCACGTCCAACCTTCCGCTTATATTGACACTTTTTTACAGAAACACGTGGTAGCACTCAAATCACACATTAAAGACACCACAGATTTTCGCAACTTTATAGAAGGGGTTATATGGGATCCATCTTACGCTTTTCTTACACTTGACGTTCAAGGCCTTTATACGCACATACCACATCACAAAGGGGTTGAGGGTGTCAAATATCATTTAGCACAGGATTCAGATTTGGACGACAAACATAAACAATTTATTTTAGACGCAATTTATTTTATATTGAGACACAATTATTTTCTATATGGTAATGATTTTTATCTACAAATTTTGGGTACAGCAATGGGCACCAGGTTCGCCCCAAGCTTCGCCAACCTATACATGGGGATGTTTGAAGATCTTATGGTTTTGCGGAGCCCTTTTGGGGCTAACCTGGTGCACTATGTACGTTATATTAATGACCTCTTTATCATTTGGAAAGGGGATTATGATTTGGCTCACCAGTTTGTCTCATATCTGAACACCAACACATTTAATTTAAAATTCGCTTTTAGTTTCCACACTCACAAAATGCACTTCTTGGATATTGCACTTTCTGCTAGTGGAGACAAGATCACCCCAAATAATTTCTCCAAACCCACTGATGCGTGTAATTATCTCCACTTCAGGAGCAGTCATCACCACTACTGGATCAACCATATCCCCATTGGACAACTTACGCGCATCAGGAGGAATTGTGGAGATGATGGGGATTTTCACAAGCAGGCTAATACTCTTATCAACAGCTTTAAAACCAGGGGCTATCCGGAAGATTACTCACTAACTCTTCTGAGAAAGCCAAATCCCTAGAACAAACTAAATTACTTGCTCCAAAACTACAGATTGAAAACCAATCCAAAGAAACATCCAAAAATGATAAAAATTTATTTCATCTCGAAATATAATAGTACTATTATCAATAATAACTTTCACTGGTTACAACAAGATCCAATTCTGGCACAAATAATTGGAGATAAACCACAGATTGTTTTTAAGAAAAAAAAAAATTGGGAAATTTTCTGGCCCCAAGCCATATCCCTGCATTAAATGAAAATCCCGAGACTGTACAAAAACCCCTGAAGGGCCCCTCAGGCTGCTTCAGGTGTAACAAAAAAATCTGTTTAACTTGCTCATTTATCCAGAATGGGGCTTCTAGTATCACCTCCTCCTCTGGTAATTGTACCATGCCTATCTGGGATTATATTGATTGCGAGACTCCCTTTGTCATCTACGTACTGCAGTGCCTTTGCGGCCTTCAGTACGTGGGGAGGACAACCAGAAAACTTAAGGACCGATTTAGGGAGCATAGGAGGAATATCTCGAAAGGGCTGAGGACTCACTCATTATACAAACACTGCACCGAAATTCATTCCAATGATCCAACTGTAATTAGAATTTATGGTGTTGAAGCCATAGCTCAAACTAGGGGGGAATAGATATACCAAATTGTGTCAACAAGAGGCCTTCTAGATGTTTAAGTTGATGACTTTACATAAAGAGGGCCTTAATGATGTAGTCTAGGGACACGGGTTACTAGCTTTATTTCACTGTATCCCCTTTGAGATTCCCTCTGAGCTGATACATCAAAAATTTATAAGGGATCTTGGTATCTAATACTACGATAAGAACTTGAAAACCTTAAATGCAATTCTCCGTAGCGCTTTGTCGCAGGACATAACCCATGTGCACAGATTGTGTAAATATTAGTATGATTTGAATACTGGTGTCACCTTATATCAATAACTAAACTACGAGTGGGGAAGGCAGTGTCTGTAACCCCCACAGGATTGAGAATATGTATATAGTCTTCTTAAATTCTAGATTCTCAATTTCCACACTGTATGGAACCTTACAAGGTTCAGGGTTTTTTGATTATAGGATATCTACAAGCCATACCTATTATACTAACATATCTAATTCTGTTAGCCCAATGACTTAGTAGTTTAAAATTCTATTTTATGGATGCAGCCATCAAAACAGACCTTGTCAAATGAAATAAATTGATCAACTCTTTTAGAGTTGACCAAATTCAGCTGTATTGTCGTATTTTTAGCATATAACTTTTTAATATACAAAATTACCACTAACAATCATAAAGAAAAATAAGAATTACAGCCCGATATAGACCTCTATATTAAAGATATTGTGTAACATATTTGTATTTTTTTCATATTTTCAATTCATATATCAGAGTAGTTTGAATCTAAAACGTAATTCTCTGAAAAATGCTTGAATTACATATATACATGCTGTTTTCAGCAGACATAATAGCTATATTTATATCCAGCACTTACTACAGTATACTATTAACATAACAAATTATTACACCGTTATAGTGCTGCATTACTATTTAACTATTAACAACACACTCACTGATAGAATGAATTGTTCTTCTTTTAAGAACCGAAAACTCAATACTATGAACACTAGTTACCATCAGTAACTATATCAATCACAATTAACTGTTTTGTACTATGTAACATGTATCCAAGTTGAGCAGTAGATATTGCTTTGTTCTGTATTGCATTGTATCATTTAAATATGTTAACTATGTTCGATATTTTAGCTCTTAATTAGTATAAACATCATAACAATATAAATCCAGTTATTTAGCCCCGAGAAAAATGCTTATTATGGATCTTCTTCCAATGGCTTTTACTTGAATGTTTCTTTAATAGAAGGCGGTATTAACCTCCCTCACAGTTACCTAATTATTCAACACATGGGCTACCTGGATAAAAAGAGGCTTACCTACTTACCCATCTATACCGCTTTGAGAAAGTCTCAGTTCGAGACGAAACGAGTCAGAGGGAACGCCCACAATTGTGATTGGACGAGCTTTAGCTTCTCTTACCTTTACCGACTCCCAGCAGGTCTTCGGTCCACGCGTTGCCACGTCCAGTGGGTGGCCTCTGCATGTTCGTTTTTCTCACCGCCGCATGGAACAAGCTGTGTGCTTGCTCTGTCCCTAGACCATGCTCTGTCGGCAGGAGCCGTGAGTATATGGTGCGGCTCGCACCACGCCATTTTGATCCACTATTGGAACACTTAATGACACAAAGGGGTATAGTATTCCAATTAGGCGCAGTAAAAGTATATATAAAAAATGTATAATAAAAAACTATTCATAAAAAGCAGGTGTATTGTCTACTAAGGGTTAAACCTGGAAGATAATGTGCCTTTGAATGATGTCCATATATGCAAATAGTCCTTTTGATCTCTCCTCCAAAAAGGAATGGGTAACAATAGAGGGAAAGAAAGGGAAATAATAAAAAAGGGTTATGCTCTTTATTAAAACAAATGATGCTCTGACTTTTTCCACTATTTTTTATTCTACTTTATCAGTGTTATTGTATTTATGTTTCTATAGTTTGTTATTTATTCAGAGCATCATTTGTTTTAATAAAGAGCATAACCCTTTTTTATTATTTCCCTTTCTTTCCCTCTATTGTTACCCATTCCTTTTTGGAGGAGAGATCAAAAGGACTATTTGCATATATGGACATCATTCAAAGGCACATTATCTTCCAGGTTTAACCCTTAGTAGACAATACACCTGCTTTTTATGAATAGTTTTTTATTATACATTTTTTATATATACTTTTACTGCGCCTAATTGGAATACTATACCCCTTTGTCTTTATTTTTCCTCTTTAGAGGGTGTAGGACCCTCTTTTTAGTTTTCTAGTCTGGCTGCAGTATTTTAGCGCGACTGGCACTGATTTCCAATTGTTTACTTAATGACACAGTTTTGCTTCAACTATTACAACAATTAATGGGTATTATCCCACCAGCCTTATAGACTATCATATGTGGTTGCTGATCAAGAACTCTTTACCAACTACAGTGCCTACTATCTCTTTATCCAGGAGAATCTATCCTCCACACTTATATTAAGTGAACAATATTGGCTTCATTACCACAAAGTGGCTGTTTATTACATCAAATTACTCTGTGTCATTTTTTGAGTTTGCCAACCAAGAACATATTTACTCATTGTCTACAACAGTGTATCCACATTAAATCCTATGCCCAGAAGCTTCACTCTTAGGTTCCAGAGAATGGACTATTACTAAGCTACTCGAGAAATACTGTTATTGTTAATCTGTTTATTTGTGCCTCTTATTTTTTAATTGCTGTTTCATTTTATTTATTTTTTATATACATTAAATTTGATATACGTTATCTATTGTTAAAATATTTATTTTCAATATTGGTGAATTCTACATAATTTCAAAGTATGTTTTAGCGTAGAGTGTTCTTTTCTCCTTTTTTATTACTATATGGGAGAAGAGGCAAGTTTCTCCCCACACACAGCTGCTCCCTAATTTATCCGAATACTACCTTGAAACTCTATTGTTTCTTTTTTTGTGCTTTCAGAATTTATAAAGGCCATTGCCTGTCAAAAACACGTCTGAAGCAGCAGTCATATGTTTCTAGACCTAGCAGAGCCCAGGGCAAAAAAAATTTCTACACCCCCCCCCACAAAAAAAAAAATGTCTACATCCAGCCATTCACTTACATCCCCTTGTATGTGTCCCCTTTTATGTGTCCAACCTCCATTTGTTCCCCCTATTGTATCCAGCCTCCATTTGTGCCTCTATGCTGTGCAGTCTTCATACTCCTTATATTTGAATGTTTTACTTACCCGTGCTGTCTTCTCCCTCTTTCTGCGCAAAGCTCTGCTGAAATGATGCTGCCTACTATTCCTACCCCACTCCAACATGCTCCATACTCCCTGACACCCCTCACCCTTATTCCTACCCCACTACAACATACTCCCTGACACCACTCACCCCTATTCCTACCCTACTCCAATCTACTCCCTGACACCTCTCACCCCTATACCTACCCCACTCCAACATACTCCCTGACACCCCTCACCCCTATTTTTACCCCACTCCAACATGCTCCATACTCCCTGACACTCATCACCCCTATTCCTACCCCACTGCAACATACTCCCTGAATCCACTCACCCATATTCCAACCCTACTCCAATATACTTCCTGACACCTCTCACCCCTATTCCTTCCCCACTCCAACATACTCCCTGACATCCCTCACCCCTGTTCCTACCCCACTCCAACATGCTCCATACTCCCTGACACCCCTCACTCCTTTTCCTACCCCACTACAACATACTCCCTGACCCCTTTTCCTACCCTACTCCAACATACTCCCTGACACCTCTCACACCTATACCTACCCCACTCCAACATACTCCCTGACACCCCTCACGCTCATTCCTACCCCACTCCAACATGCTCCCTGATACCTCTCACACCTATACCTACCCCACTCCAACATACTCCCTGACACCCCTCACCCCTATTCCTACCCCACTCCAACATACACCATACTCCCTGACACCCATCACCCCTATTCCTACCCCACTGCAACATACTCCCTGATACCACTCACCCCTATTCCTACCCTACTCCAATATACTCCCTGACACCCCTCACCCCTATTCCTACCCCACTGCAACATACTCCCTGATACCACTCATCCCTATTTCTACCCTACTCCAATATACTCCCTGACACCCCTCACCCCTATTCCTACCCCACTCCAACATACTCCCTGACACCTCTCACCCCTATTCCTACCCAACTCCAACATACTCCCTGACACCACTCATATTCTTACCCCACTCCAACTTATTCCCTGACACCTCTCACCCCTATTCCTACCCCACTGCAACTAACTCCTTGACATCCCTCATTCCTATTACTACTCCACTTCAACATACTACCTGACACCTCTAACCCTTATTCCTACCCCACTCCAACATACTCCCTGACACCCCTCATCTATATACTTACTCCACTCCACCATACTCCCTGACACCTCTCACCCTTATTCCTAGCTCACTCCAACATATTCCCTGACACCTCTCACCCCTCTTCCTACCCCACTCCAACATACTCCCTGACACCCCTCATCTATATACCTACTCCACTCCAACATACTCCCTGACACCTCTCACCCTTATTTCTACCCAACTCCAACATACTCCCTTACACCCCTTACCCCTATTCCTACCCCAACTACAACATACTCCCTGACACCCCTCATCCCTATTCCTACCCCATTCTAGCATACTCCTTGAAACCTCTCACCCTTATTTCCACCCAACTCCAACATACTCCCTGACACCCCTTATCCCTATTCCTACCCTGCTCCAACATACTCCCTGACACCCCTTATCCCTATTCCTGCTCCTCTTCAACATACTACCTGACATCTCTCTCCCATATTCCTACCCCACTCCAACATACTCCTTGAAACCTCTCACGCTTATTCTTACCCCACTTCAACATACTCCTTTTACACACCTCGGGCCTGATCCAGAACAACGCTTCAGAGCGAATTTACGCGTGGCAGAGACGTAAAATCGCTGTTTTGTACGCATGCGTACCATAGAAAATACGCTAAGTAACATAGCGTAATTGTGAACGTATGGGCCATTCACGTATGTGTCACGTAAATACTTACGTGTGGGCATGCCAATTTTATGTTACAACAAAATACGTGTGAAATATGTAAAGTAGGCGGGGGGTTGTATTTAAAGTGTACAGTATGGGCGTGGTTAGCTGCATAAATTCGTCTAGCCCATAAGTACTTGTGCGTATGACTGCGGTCACGTTGAAAAAAGTTAAGGTAGGGTTTGGAAAGCATATCTTAACAAAATACGTCCGTGCAAGGGGTGTGCCGAGGGGAGTGTAACTAATTTACGCGCACGAAAATACGCTACGCGAATAAACGTGCGGCAAATGTAGTTCTGGATCTACCCCCTCATCCTTATTCTACCCCACTCCAGGAGAAGGTAAAGACACAAAGCTGCAGGCAGCGCTGGTCCCCAAGGAGGCGCCACTGGGGACTCCATACATATGATAGGCACTGTACCAGGAAGAAGAGCACCTTCCGCACCCCCACCTCAGGAACCGGAGCAAACTCTCCTGGCTTAGTGTGGATGCAGATACCTATGCATTTCCATGTTTAATGCGCACAAATGTGTAACTGAAGAATTGGAAGCTCAAAAACATTTCTGAATGTGCACCAAAATATTCAGCAAACGGTCGATCCTGAATAGCACTTTTTCACTGTAAAGTACCCACTCTGAATCACCAGGATTACTTTTGTGTGTTGCGCTTGCATCTTGCACACACACAAACTCTGAATCAAGTCCCCTATGTATTTGTGGCTTTGCAGTTCCATCTTTCTTAAATTCAGTACCACCCCACATCCCCATAATGTAGTTTCAGTACCAAAACAGAAGCAAAGAAGTATTCTAAAAATAGTGATTCTCAAATCCTTTACTGAAATCAATAACCATTTCAAAGTTTATTGGATATTTTTGTTATGGTACCCCGGGTTTACCCCGACAGGGGACCAGGGTGACAAAAGAGTAAGTAAAGAGCGGGTAACTCAACGGTTTGTAAAGCTTGATGTCTGTCTGAGTTTTCGCCAGAGCCCCTGAAGGTGGGGATGGACTGGAGCTGGTAGGACTCGTCAGGACACACACCTTTAGAGAAAACCCAGGAGGGGAACAGGAAGAACTAGTGAGAAAATCAGATTAGACAGGAGGAAGATAGAAGTGGGAAATAGGCCGGTCAGAAGAAACCACACAATACAAAAAACAATACAAAAAAAAACACAGAACGGACTTAAAGGACAAGATGGGGTTGACGGGACAGACAAGGACAATCACACTCACACTCAAACAGCTGGAACCCCCAAAAGGGTTAACAGACACAGTCAGTCAGGGAAAATAAGGAACACACAAATATGGGGAAAACACTAAGGAGAAGGGAGAGTGGGAACAAGAGACAAATAGGAACAATGGCAAGGAACCTGGGCAGGAATAAATCAGGGCACTTAAGATCAAGAAAAAGCACAAAAGCACAAGGCAGAGAGAGCAACAAGACTGGCACAGAAACACAAAAGAGAAACTATAACCAGCACCTGCTGCAAGTGCTGGAGGCTATTTAACTGAGAGCTGGCCAATGAGAACAGGCAGAGAGTGTGCCAACAGAAGGTACTGGTGTTGCTGCGGCAACCAGGACGTTTGCAGAGTGGAGCCGACAGGGAACAGAGTGGAACCGACAGGAAAAGAGAAAGAGCGTCTGCGTTGCTTTGGCAACGTCAGACACACAGCGCCGGAAGATCGTGGAGGGGCAGAGACCGTGCGCCTGAGGAGAGGGACGGACGCCAAGACTGGAGAAGAGACTGAAGGTAAGGAGGAAGGCGCTGCAGGGGTGAGTATCGGAGAAAGGAGCCTGAGACCAGCGGTCAGCACGCAACGCTGTCGGTGCTGGCTGACAATTTTAAATTGAATATTTTTTTAACAAAGATTTGTAGCTTTTTATTTTATTTTTTTATACATAATCAGTGCATATTTTGTCTAAAATTCCTAGCCATATATGATCCATATGAAATAAGCTATTATTAAAAATACAAAAGTACCTTAACCAACAACTACAGGAAAGGAAAACGCTTTTTTAACAGATTGGGGGCTGGATTCAGACTTGGGAACACCGCTGTATCCAGCTGTCTATGTATACAAAATAGCATAGAATGCTTGCATTTCTTTTGTCCGGATAAGGTTCTATGGACCGGATTCACAATTACGTTTTTGCTACTTTTTCCGTGCGTATTTTTAGGTACGATTATACTGCGCATGCGTAGTAACTTTTTTTTACTAAAGCTACTTAGAATTTAGGCACGGAAGTCCATTATGGCCGGATTTGTAAATTGGACTTAGTGACATACGTACAGAGGGGCGTGGTTGTCTTCTGTAAGTGCAGATTTTAGTGAAAGTGGGTGGGGGGAGGCATTTAAATGGACTAATATGGGTGCAGTTTGTCATGTAGCTTTATGCTTTAGCTTCTATGATAAAGTTAGTTTAAACTTAGATCAGGGTAGTGCAGTAGATGTGGTCTACTTAGATTTTGCAACGCCTTTGATACAGTGCCACACAATAGATTGGTCCACAAAATAAGGGAACTGGGTCTAGGAAACAACATTTGTACTTGGATCAAAAACTGGTGGAGAATAGGGAAGAGAGTTGTGATAAATGGAACTTTATCTAATTGGTCAAAAGTTTTAAGCGGTGTACCTCAAGGTTCTGTCCTGGAACCACTCCTTTTTAATATATTTATTAATGACTTTGGTGATGGTTTAGAGAGCAAGGTTTCCATTTTTTGCAAAACTACCAAACTATGTAAGGTAATAGAATTTGAACGTCTCTGCAGAGGGACTTAAATAAACTGGAGGATTGGGCGGCTAAATGGAAGATGAGGCTTAACAAAGATAAATGTAAGATTATGCATTTAGGGATCAAAAACAAGCATGCAATCTATAAATTAAATAGGGGTAAATTTAGGAGAATCTTTAATATAGAGGGATTTGGGAGTGCTTGTGGACAATAGACTTAGCAAAAGTGCTCAATGTCAAGCAGCAGCTGCAAGGGCCAATAAAGTATTGGCACGCATAAAAAGGGGCATAGATGCAAGGGAAGACTGTGTAATTTTGCCACTATATAAATAATTGATAAGGCCTCATCTCGAATACGCAGTTCAGTTCTGGGCACCAATCCATAAAAAATACATTTTGGAACTATAAAGGGTTCAGAGAAGGGCGACAAAATTGATAAAGGGTATGGGGTCATTGAACTATGAGGAAAGGCTAGCCAGTTTTGGCGGGTTTACTTTAGAAAAGAGGCGTCTAAGAGGAGATATGATTACTATATACTAATACATCATGGGTCAATACAGAGAACTTTCAAAGGAACTTTTTACCAAAAGGACTGTACACAGGACACGGCGGAACCCACTAAGGTTAGAGGAAAAGAAGTTTCACAACCAGCAAAGGAAAGGGTTCTTTACAGTAAGGGCAGTCAGGATATGGAATTCACTGCCAGCAAAGGTGGTGATGGCAGATTCACTTGATATGTTTAAGAAAAATTTTTATACCTTTTAACAGAAAAGGACATCCAGGGTTACCAGGACTGCAGATTTAAATGAAGGACAGTAGTGGAGTCAGGGAGAAATAGGACGGCCATCTTGGGTCAGCAGGGATTTTTTTTTTTTTCTGATTGCAACAGTTTGGATTAACTTCAAATATAAAGATAGGGATCGCAGGAGATCCAGAATAGGTTGAACTTGATGGACTGGTGTCTTTATTCAACCTCATCAACTATGTAATTATGTACGCACGTACTTAAGCCAAATACGCACAAAACTATACACATAGACTTAAGGTTGCACTATGGAGGCGTAAGTCCGTGTGAGGGGAGTGTCATGGGTGTTGCCTTGCCACGTATGTGAGTATATTTGCGTACTTTATACACACGCATCTGTGAATACGGCCCTATGTCCCTAGTAAATTAAAAATGTTAATCTCCTGTATGCAATATGTATAAAAAAAAATTTGTGCCAGCAAAACAATTGCATTTGAAATTATTACAAAACAACCTTATGATTTGATCTTGAAAAGATGCTTTCAAATATTAGAGTATGCAGAAAATCTTCAGGTTGATTCAGAAATGTCTAACCCTGCCAAGTATGTCATTCAAGTAGCAGAAAACCTCTCTTCCTAACCTCATCAGATTCCTCCATGTAACATATTCTATGTGTTTGGAACTAACTCAAATAAGCAAACAAACCGTTGAACGAAACAGTATATATGGGCCTGATCCAGGCCTACGCCGATGCGCTGTGCTTAGTAAAGCACAGCGTATCAGCATGTACTTCCTCCGACACTCCCCCCGTCGCAGCGTATTTTCCCACGTTTACGTCGGCTGAAGGCTACCCTAACTTCAGCCGGCGTAAGCGAGGGAAAATACGCTGCGACAGGAGTGTATTAACGAAAACCCCTCTCTCCCTCATTAAACTACCTCCCCCCACCTACCTACACTAACATTTGCGTAGTAACGACGAGGGACGCCCCCTCAGCCATTACTACGGTGATACTACAGACGATCGGGCGTTTCCGTAGTTACGCCAGTCAACATTTCAGCCGATCTTACCCTTACACTCGGCGTATTACCACCTGGCAGCGTAGGTCTGGATCAGGCCCTCTTTTTTTGGCTTGAAAAATTTACTGCTAGGGATGAAACACGTCACCTTTTATTATTACTGCTCCGGCATTCATCCTCCTGGATCACCTCGCTTTCACCCTCCAATTGTGTGGATGTAGAGCTGAGCTGTTAGGCCCACTCCTGCTGTTACTTGCAGTTGTCGGCTACAGTGGAACTGCTCACAAGAGACTTCAGCCCGGGGACGCCCGGTAAGCTTCTCCCTCTACATTCTCCATTGTATGGCTAGCTTATAACCATCGTCCCCTCCATCCCCTGCTACCAAGCCGCTTGCCGGCACCGGAGCACGGGCTGTGAGTGTGTGCCAGCTCATACTTGGAGATTGCAACTTTCCTTAACATCATTGGAAGTACATCTATCTGAGAGTGGGCTTATTACCGATTATTCAATCTCTCCACCATCAGCTCAGCCAATTCCATTTGGTTTATATTATATATCCTTCAGGTTTATTTTTCTATCAGTGACCATACAGTGACACATATCTATTTGTGGGACTTTCTTTTTGAGTTTATAAAGCAGTGATCAACACTTTATTCTGGAGAAACTAGCCACATAGAGGCAACAATATGTGGAATTTTTTGTTTAATTGAGACCATTAACATCAGTATTTCACACAGTGGTAACAAATACTTACCGTTCGGACCACCCATACACCATCTATTGAGGTTCCCTGCGGGCTGTGTGTTTTCTAAGTGTCAATCTATTGTTTACAATATACGCAGTGATTATGGAGTTATGATGTTTATGTCATTGCATGTTTTTTAATGTGTGTACATACTCTACTCAATTTTCTTATTTATTTATTTCAATGTTAGTTTTTAGAATAAAATTACTTTTTCTGAACCTCTTGTGTATTGGATTTCCTTAGCGCGGCTATCCTAATTCTTTTGGTATTGCACATACCTCTCTAGCCAGCGTCTATAAGGCGATCCAATTTTTTTGTTTCTGTTCCCTTCTTATACAAATTCCTCGGCACGCATTGTTTCCCAAGTTGGCGCACAATTCCTTTCTTTTGATTGGATCAGGCCCTATGTCTCAATCGAAACACTTAATTGGTTTTAGATTGATAATACAGTTTCATAGTTTAACAGTCATTTCCCAAATTTTTTATTTTATATATAAAAATTTTGTTTTACAGTGTAACTGATGTGTTTTACTGTTTTCAGCTTGCCTTATAACAAATATTATAAAAGTTAAAACTAAAAATAAATAAATAAAAAATTGTACATTTTTAAGTACTCTGAATAAACCACACTTAACTGTCTATCTATAATAGGTACATATACACAATAAATTACATGCAAACCAAATTCCATTTCAGGGCCTAAAGCTAGCCATACACTAGAGCGATTATCGCCCCGACCCTTCAATCATCGTGGATCGATCCAAAAATAGCTCTAGTTAGAGGCCAGGATCAATTCTTAAAGCATCCAATAAACGCACCAGATACACTCTGGTAGGATTATTGGATCTTTCAACTTGCTTGATTTAAATTGGGCACTAGCCAATCAGCTTACTGAATGGCTCCCTGTTCCCTCCCCCCACAGTGCAGCAGATCTATGTATTATGCTGCTCTGACACTTTTAAAGTATACTTCAGAGGTGTCAGAGCAGCATAATACATAGATCTGCAGCAGCAGCCAGTGCAGGGATTAGTAGAGACAGGGATCAGCCGCTGTGTGGAGCTCGACTTTGACCTTCAGAATTTGACATCATGATGTCACCATCTGGAATTCTTTCCTGTGCATTGGCCCTGTAATGATGACAGGCCCCCATTAGCTGCGGGCCTGGGACAGTAGTCCTGGCAGAAACGCTCGGGTGTGATTATTGGATTTTTAAACAAGTCTGTGTGAAGCGCGGTTTTGGCTAATCCCTGTCTGTACTACTCCCTGCAATAGACGCTGCTGCAGATCCATGCACTATGCTGCTCTGACAGCTTTGAAGGTATCCTTCTAAGCTGTCAGAGCAGCTTGGTAAATAGCTCTGCTGCAGTGCCTTAGAGAGCGCTGAACCCCCTCCCTCCCCTCTTCTGCTAGGATTATCGGTCCCAACAGAGGAGGTGTATGGTGCCGATAATGGGACATTTCGTCCCATTTATCGGCTCACCCCCTGCTTGGACCGATAATCTTCCTAGTGTATGGCCAGCTTAAGGTCCAGATAGGTTGACCACCACTAAGCTAGATCAAATGAACAATATACCGTCCTTTTTTAATTATTTATTAACATCCATTAGATGTATTGTACAATAGTAAATACACAGTACTTCATGTAAAAAATACATTGGTGTGAATACTGAGGAAACAACTTAGATTAAGGGTTTACCACATAGATTACAAAAAACACAAAACTCTAAATAGTATATATTTAAAAATTTTAAAATGTTCTTTCCTACTTGCATTTAAACAGTAAATTCAAAAAAATAAACGTATAATAGTCTGTTTACAGTCATTCATTTGAGAGAATATATAAAATATTAAATAAAAAATGTATTATTTATAAACAGTTGTCTACATTGGCTAGCAAACAAACTGTGATTCCAACAATTGCAGTTTTGTGTCTATCCAGAAGCCTAATGCAAGTATTCACTAAGAACTAATCAAGTATAAAAACTCACTGTCCAGTGAGTGCAGGGAATTAGTCACCACCGTGTCCACATGAGCAAGTGTAACCTTTCTAATTGCTCTTGTGTTGTCAGCAATGTCTATTTGTCCTCCAAAATAGTAGATGGAGAACATTCTGGTGTCCTGTGGTAAGAGCATTGGACTAACAATGTTTTTTAGGTACAATGGTCTTGGTGATTGCTAAATATGGGAGACCAAATTGGCTGGACTTGAACGGCCAATACTGAACTTGTAGCGTGCACTCAGGAATCTCATACTGTGCATCAAAATAGGCAAAAACGGTGTTTATGTGTGCAACAGTAAGGCAAATCAACACGTGCCTAAGGAAAAAAATACACAGTGATTACGATATATAAAAACAACGTCAAACAACAAACATTCTTGTTTATAAATCCCATTTCCCAATAATTTTGCTCATTGTTATTTGTGAATAAATACTCAATAAAATGTAACTTGATTTTTTTATATTATAAAACATAAAGAGACAATCTGTGATCTCCTCTACTTTTACCCTCTCAGCGATGATGATGAGGTCCATAGTTATAAAGACTTCACTTCTAACTTTGGATTTATCCTATCTATTTATCTGGTCAACTCAATTAACCTCTGTTCACAGGACAGTTCCTTCAATAAGTTTCTGTTCAGTAAAAAAATAATCTAGATGTATTTTTTGTAGAGGTAAGTCTGGTGTGAATTATAATGGAGGATCTTGACCCTAATAGATATCAGACCAAACTTGCAGGAAAATCTAAAAAGGATTTTTTATTAATGAAAGTTTACTGGAATCAAATGCCATAAATAGTAGTGGTATTTCTGATGCTTTGTAAAAGCCCAAGCTATATATAT